>JAWNPC010000202.1:8135000-8318099 GCA_035045365.1 Drosophila leonis | reverse complement strand
ACACCGCGTGTTGTTGGCATCTGTTATTCAGTTTTTTTGTGTTATATTTTCTGCTGTGTTGCCAATTTCGCTTTATACCCGTCAAATGTGGCTTTTTTACAATTCCGGCGGCAAGAATTTTAAAACAGATGTAAGTGTAGCTTTTTAGAAACATGAAAAAGCTGCTTTAAAGCTTTTGCATTTCGTCACTTATTCAACATATTGCAAGTATTATTCATAAATGGACATGGGATTTAGGGCAGGAAGCAGAAAAACAACATGTCATTATTACCGGATGGGAACTGTATTTGGATGGTTTGTAATAAAAATTGAAAATTGTAAGCAAAAAAGAGTTGGCAGCACTGATTGTTATCGATGGTCTACATTGTGTTCAGGTATCGATATGTCAACATCCCTAATTGAAATACACGTAAACCTTTAGCCAAATCGCCGCAACAACAGAATATGCTATTAAAAATATGTTTTGTGCTGCCACTCATAACAATTGCAATTGCACTTGATGAACCACAAAAGCAAAAAGATAAATCCACTAAATTGCCACCTTGCAAAGCGTGCACAGTGCTCGTGGAGTCATTCAATTTGGGCTTGGAGCGCACCAAACGAGGCAAACATGCCGGCGGAGACGCTGCCTGGGAGCAGGAGAAAATGCGTGCCTATAGGAATAGTGAAGTGCGTTTCGTTGAGATCCAAGAGCAGTTGTGCAGTGAGGTCAAACGTGGACAAGATCACTGCCATATGTTGAGCAACGACCACGAGTCCCTCATTGAAGACTGGTTCACAAGCAAACAGGACGAGGAGCCCGACTTGCATGCTTGGCTATGCATCAATCAACTGAATGTTTGCTGTCCAAGCAATACCTTTGGACCCACATGCCAGCCGTGCACAGATTGCAATAATAATGGTGGGTAACAATGTGAAAATGAATGCAGTTTCTGAAATATTCAATTTTCTAGGCAAATGCAAGGGCAATGGAACGCGGAAGGGCAATGGCCAATGCCTGTGCGACAGTGGCTATGCGGGCATCAATTGCAACGACTGCGATGAGCACTACTATGAGTCCTTTCGTGATGCCACCAAGCTGCTATGCACTCCATGTCATGCCGCTTGCGGTGATGGCGGCTGCAATGGCGCCGGGCCGAAGAGTTGCCGCAAATGCAAGGATGGCTGGCGCATGGACACCGAAACGGGCTGCATGGACATTAACGAGTGTGTGGATCAGCATCGCGCCTGTCGACCACAACAGTTCTGCGTGAACAACGAAGGCTCGTTCTCCTGCCTGGAATGCGATCGCTCCTGCGATGGTTGCGATGGTGATGGACCCGATATGTGCAAGAAGTGCGCCGATGGCTATCAGCTTAAGGATGGCAAATGTCAAGGTGAGTGCAACAATCGATAACTTTAGTTTGTCAACTACCACTATCATTTCTCACTGGAACTGTGCACTGGAACAGATCTGTCCTCGCAGCAGCGTGACTCGTATGTGAACATAACGCGATTTCTCACCTACTTCGGCATGTGCGTGGCCACCTGTGTCATCTTCCAGAGCTCCACACATATTGCGTATATCGTTGGTGGCGCGGTGGCCATCTATATAGCTGCCTCCGAGTATTGGTTGAATTGGACAGCGGCGCAGGGCGGCGCTCAAAAGCCAGAAATCGATACCAAGCAGCTAGAGGATCTGATCATGAAGTCGTTATAATTCAAAAACAAAAACAAAAGCAAAGAAAAGACATTTGGAAAGTTTGCTGATCTATGCGTTAATTTTATTCTATGAATAATTCCGTACATGAGCATTTGTCTACAGTATTTCAATTATGTTATGTTTTTTTTTTATTTTATTTTTTTTATATTTTGTTTGCAGTAGCATTGAAAGCGGAAATCGATTCAGAGCCGGAAGTGGTGCGAGAGGATTTGTAACTGTAACTGTAACACGCACAGGTCACATAGCAACAACTTAGTCAAATTTAGTTCAATACAATTACCAAATTAGATTTCACTTAAGATAGAACAAAATTGCCAAATTTGAAAAACAAATTTTCCTTTTCTGTACGTTTCATTTCGAAGAAATAAAATTGTAGTGCTAAAATATATGTAGTTGGCCATTTGAGCTGCATTCCATAAAAGACTTACAAGTATTAGCAATGTATTTTGAGCGCAAATGTAATTAAACAGCATTTTTTGAAACAAGTCAAATAAAACATTTGTCGATATATCTTTTTTTCTACCATTCCCAACAGCTGCGCCGGAGTTGGCGCCAATTTGAAATTTGCAGCTGGCTTAGCAATGGAAATGTCGTAGGCAAGTAAAAGTATCGATATATCAAAACAGCTGTGCAACATATTTAGCGCTAATTTGAATATTCTAGTTTTATAAATGGCAAGACTAAAAATGCTTAAACTTTTAATTTGCTGCAAGAATTTGTAATTAATTTTGAAAATAAACATCAGTTTTATTAGCAACTACTATCTAAAGTAAATGTATCGATGTTCTTAGACCAATTCTAACAGCTGTGCTAATTTGAAACTAGCAGCAAAAGCATCGATATATTATAGTTTGCTTTGCATGTTTTATGCCATTCCCAACAGCTGTGCTAAAATGTAAGCGCCAAATTTGAATTTTTTAAAGACAAATCAAGTTGCAATATGATGAAACTGTTACAGTAAAGTTTTTGTTTGCTTGTTAGGCTTATTGTTGTTGAAATTAGCTTTGACGTTGAATTGGTCAGAGCTAACGTAATATCCTGTGGGAGCATTGCGCATGTCCAGCTCGCAGCCATTGCCATAGTCAACAGCAGCGGCTGGAATTTTGGAATGCGGCATGTTACTGCAACAGCAGCAGCAGCAGCAGCAGCAGCAGGAGGCGGCAGCAGCATATTTGATATTTGTTTGTGCGTACCGAGCTGCTTGGCCAGAAGGTCAAGCTTTGCTGGCCGAAAAATCAATTCAGTTTTGGTAACAAAAAAAAAAGGAAGACAAAAAAATATTTACCACAAACGTTGGCATTGTTGTAAATAAGCAAACCGTTAACAGTTTCGCCAAACACACAAAATCAATATAGCAACGGTTTTTTTTTGTTTTATATTGGCAACAGACAGGGCCAAGCACTTGGGCCAAAGTAAGTAGGCTTTTGCGTAACCAGGCAAAGCACGTAAATAGCTTCGTTTTGTGTTCCAAGTTTTTTTTTTTTTTTTTGCTTTGAAAGTTTTTGAATAACAAATAAGCTTATTTTAAAAAATAAATTTCAGAATTTTCGGAAAGTACTAAAGACACACAACACACATTTAAATGCTAAAATGTCGTCGCCGTCAGCGTCGTCCATAACAACAACAACAACAACACAGCAGCAACAACAAACATATGGCCTGACAGCGAATGAGCTTGCAAACGAATATCGGCCCTATAGCGGATCGGCGGGCATTATGCCCACGGCAAGCGAACGACAACAGCAGCAACAGAATCGAGAGCTGCTGGAACGCGAGGATACCTTGGAGTACTTCATCAAGTTCCCCAAGCAAACGGCCGACAATGACTTCGTGCTGGTCAGCGGCAACGATGAGCAGAACAATGTGCCCATTGTGATGCTGCTGGGCTGGGCGGGCTGTCAGGATCGCTACCTAATGAAGTACTCGAAGATCTATGAGGAGCGCGGGTGAGTGTGGAGGCCAATGGTCATATAGTGTCATATATAATTTAACTCTCGCATGTTAGTTTGATCACTGTTCGCTATACGGCGCCGGTGGACACCTTGTTCTGGAAGCGCAGCGAGATGATACCCATTGGCGAGAAGATATTGAAGCTCATCCAGGATATGAACTTCGATGCGCATCCCTTGATATTTCATATATTCTCGAATGGCGGCGCCTATCTCTATCAGCACATCAACTTGGCCGTGCGCAAGCACAAATCCCCGCTGCAGGTGCGCGGCGTCATCTTTGACTCGGCGCCAGGTGAGAGGCGCATGCTTGGCCTATATCGTGCCATCACCGCCATCTATGGCAAGGAGAAACGTTGCAATTGCATTACAGCGCTGGCCATCACGCTGACCCTAAGCATCATGTGGTTTGTTGAGGTGAGTTGCAGATCTACACACAGACACCTACCCCCAGCCCCTAATCCACCCCCACCCCTAACTAATACTCCCTGGCAATTGCAGGAGACTTTTGTGGCTTTTAAGAGTTTGTTTGTGAAGTCGACGCCGCTGCATGCGAGTCCATTTAGCGAGCTGAAGAACGAGTCCAACAAATATCCGCAATTGTTTCTCTATTCGAAAAGTGATGTGGTCATACCATATCGAGATGTGGAGAAATTTATAAGGATGCGCCGTGATCAGGGCATCGAAGTGTCCTCCGTTTGCTTCGAGGATGCGGAACATGTGAAAATCTTTACCAAATATCCAACACAATATGTGCAGAGTGTGTGCGGCTTTATCAGGAGCTGTATGGATAATACTCTAACGTCCTATCAATTAACTGGCGATATCATCGATGCACAAGCCATGCAACAACAGCAACAGCAACAGCAACAACAACAGTCAAATTTGAAATACGATTAAAAGAAGAAAAAAAAAACCAAAAGATTTGAAAGTGCTAGGAACGCGCGCAGAGGATAAACACGTATGTGATAGGCAGCACAACTACTTATTATAAAACTTACTTACTATTTGCAAAAACACTAAATGATTTGACAAACAAATTGCAAAAATTTTAAACGTAACTATTGAACAAAGAAAACAAAAACAAATTTAATGCAGTTGACCGCTTGGCGCCCGCTGCCGCTTTAATGTAGAAACGAATTTAAGAGTTACTCGTGTACGTGTGCATTCTTATATATATTTTTTTCGCCCCCCTTCCTCCCTCTCTTCCCCTACCTCCTTGGCAAAGTGCACAAAACGAGCGCAAATAAAATAATTTATCATCAATTTTAATCGCGCACGAGTTTAAATTTCAAATTTCAAAATTCCAATTTGCAATTTTTTTGGTCGAATAACAGCTGAGTGCTATATAACGGGCCCAGGGCGTTGTGCAATTATCGAAATGTTGTGGCGCAATCGTTTATATTCGATAAGTTTTGGCGAGTCGCCATCTTGGAATGTGCGAAGAAGAAGAAGCGAACAAAAAGCAAGCGAAAAATCTTTAAGCGTATTTATTTAAATGTATAAATTGCATAAATCTATATATTTAAGACCAAGCACACATATTTATTGCTCCACTCATCAATATAAAAGTAACCCCAGCACAGCTGCCACGTTGCGTTCGCCCAAAAAGGCTTAGCCACACAAAAAAAAAATCGAAATCTCCGACGGCCCGAAGGTATCACACCAACACATATACACATACACACACATACACGCCAATACACTCACATATACACAGGCCACCACACATTAGTGCAAGCAAAGAGGCAGAAGAAGAAGCAAAGCCAGGCAGAGAGTGTTTTTCCATACATTTCGGTGCAGCTACTTGGATCTTAAGGTAAATAAACCAACGCCAGCAATAATCGCACGCTTAGGTGTGTAACCAAAAATAATGGAAATGCCGCGGCACACATCGAAACAACGCTGCACGCGCTAGTGTGCGTCTCTCTGTGTGTGTGTGTGCTTGTGTTTGTGTGTGTGTGTGTGCGCAATTAATGCATATTTAACATTGATCCATTTATGTTGCAGACGCCGTTGCCGACTTCTGGTCAGGCACAAACAGCACACAGCAGCAGCAGCAGCAGTGATTGCGGGCAGGTGATATAACTAAACAATCGCGACAGCTTGCAGCGGACTATGTCTGACTATTTGCGCCAGCAGAAACCACTAGAGCACACATAGCCATGGCTGCGACGAGAAAATTGCAAGGTAAGCACAATTCTCCATATATACATGCATATATGTATGTATATATGTATTCATTTGATATGCTGTGTGTTTAAATACTGATATATCTCATTATCGATATATCCCCGATAGGCGAAATTGATCGATGTTTAAAAAAGGTAGGCGAAGGCGTGGAAACGTTTGAGGATATATGGAAAAAGGTACACAATGCTACAAATACCAACCAGAAGGTGAGCATAAAACACCATCTAAATGTGTTATCTGTTATCAATATATACTTAAATATATCTATGTATCTCGTTTGCAGCAAAAGCATCTCCAGGAAAAGTATGAGGCAGACCTTAAAAAGGAAATTAAGAAGCTGCAGCGATTACGAGATCAAATCAAATCATGGATTGCATCCGCCGAGATTAAAGATAAAAGCGCGCTGCTCGAGAATCGAAGGCTCATTGAAACGGCAAGTTCAAAATCAAATTGAAATACAAAAAGTGTCGCCAAACTCAAGCAAAAAGCTAATCACAGATCGCTTTTAGTTTATCTGTGATTCCAAAGACTTAAAATTTATTAAAATATTTCGAAATGTTGCTAAGTTTTCGCAATTCGTCGTGGCGACTTTAAACACCAATTTCCCATTATTAATCATATTCATTTTCTTATACCTACAGCAAATGGAACGCTTCAAGGTGGTGGAGCGGGAGACAAAAACGAAAGCGTATTCCAAGGAGGGTTTGGGCGCCGCACAAAAAATGGATCCAGCGCAAAGGATCAAGGATCATGCGCGCAATTGGTTAACCGGTTCAATTAGTACATTGCAAATACAAATCGATCAGTATGAGAGCGAAATTGAATCGCTGTTAGCGGGTAAAAAGAAACGTCTGGATCGCGACAAACAGGAGCGCATGGATGATTTGAGGAGTAAGCTGGATCGTCATAAATTCCACATAACCAAACTGGAAACGTTGCTGCGACTACTGGACAACGATGGCGTCGAAGCGGATCAAGTGAACAAAATCAAAGATGATGTCGAATACTATATCGATTCATCACAAGAGCCCGATTTTGAAGAGAACGAGTTCATCTATGATGACATTATCGGTCTGGATGAGGTCGAACTGAGCGGCACGGCCACAACGGATAGCAACAATAGCAACGAAACTAGCGGCTCGCCCAGCAGCGTTACATCCGGCGGCAGTCCATCGCAATCGCCAGTTACAGTGCAGCAGGTGTTGCCATCATCATCCTCCTCCACACAGCAGCAGACAGCGACGGCGGGCAGCAGCAGCGCTGGCAGTGGCACCAGCGCCGCCAGTGCAGCCCAATTCCAGCATTTGCAGGCAGCAGCGGCGGCAGCAGCAGCAGCGGCCGCTGCTGCCATCGCCGCACAGCAATCGAATGGTAACAATGTGGGCTATGCGAGCGACACCAGCGCAGCTTCATCCTCAGCGACAACGTCCACCGAGGCGACAACAGGTGGCGATAAGCGCAACAACAAAAGTAGCGAAAGCAATGCGAATAGCAGCAAAGCCAAGGTAAATCAACTAACTAATAATAGTACTATTTGGGTTGCCATTGAATTGATTATATACATTATATATACTAAATATAATCAGTCACACAATATATTTAATTTAACACATTAATGTTTGAGCAATTGTGCTATAGTCATCCACTTTGCTAAGGCTTTGCACATCTGTGGAACGAATAAGAAAGCTGATTACATTTGCATTAGCACAAGATGTCATAAAAGTAGAACAATTATTGACTCATTCCTGTGCAATTTAATAGATAGTTACTCCATTTGTGAATAGAAATAATCGTCGAATTCTTTTTATCTAGCCAACTGCAATAGCGAATCAAACATTTGCGTTGATCTAGAGTATATAAAAATACTTGATAGGTTTCAATATGTATTATTATACATTTACTAAGTCAATTGTAATGGTTTTATATATATACAGCTGTGGTCAGAAAAATAGTAGTGCAACTAAATTGTTGAACAGCAAAAATTTATTTAAAAAAAAAAGTATATATATATATTTATATATTATATATATATTAAAAACAATTTGAATATACATATACATATATGTTAATTTCAATAATAATTTCAAATTGTTTTCTTAATATGTTTATAACATTTTCAAATTTTTTTACCACAAAATTTTATGTTTATCGCAAAATTTTCAAAAGATTTTATATTATATGTTATCACAAAATATTCAAAATATGTTTATCAAAATTTTTAAAATATATTTATCACAAATTTTAAAAATATTATGTTTATAACAAAATTTGCAAAACATTTTATATTATGTTCATCACAAAATTTTCAAAATATTATGTTTGTTACAAAATGTTCAAAATATCTTCATAAAAATTTTCAAAATATTATATATTATATTTTTATCACAAAATTTTACAAATATTTTATATGCTTATCACAAAATATGTTTCACAAAATTTTCAAATTATATAAAATTAAAATATTATATATTATATGTTTATCACAAAATTGATCCCAACATTTCAGTCGCACTACTATTTTACTGACCACAGCTATATATGTATATATATAATATCGATAAGTCATATATGTTGTATGTTCAAAGATAAACATATATAACATACCTTTATAGCATCAACACTAGTTTCCTTCAATACATTATATATATTTTTTTTAAGTTTATTTTACACATTAAATGAGCTCATTTTGCTGCTGATATTTAATGTATAATTTTTGTTGGTTTTACAGCAGCAACCTCAACAGCCGATCAAGCCGACGCCAGTGCGTGCCACAGTTAAAGCGCCCGCGGGTAGTGATAGTAAGTACATCAATTTGATATGAACTGAAATGGTCAACTAACTGTTGAACTATTTGAATTCTATTAGCAGCTCAAGTCAATAAGATTATTAGCTCAACGCCCAGCAAAAACCTGCAACAGCAGCAGCAGCAGCTACCCACGGTCGCTTCCGTTTTGGCGTCTAGCGGGACACAGAACAACAACAACAGCAGCAGCAACAACAACAACAACAACAATAACAGCAGCAGTAGCAGCAGCAGCATTGTCGCTGCTAGTGGTCACAATCCTGCCGTGCAGCCACATGCTCCAACGCCTGGTCTGAGTGCAACCAACATAGCTATCCCAGCAGCAGCAGCAGCAACAGCAGCAGCGGCGGCGGCGGCGGCAGCAGCAGCAGCAGCAGTTGCAGCAGCATCCGCGAGCAACAGCAGCAATAACATTCAAGGCCAATCTGTGATTCAAGCGACACCAACAATTGCATTTGCAGCGGTGGCTAAACACAACACATGTAACTGACTTTTATAAAAACATATTTAAATTTATTTAATTATTGTGCATTATATTAACAGCACTACTGGAAAACGGACCTGTCTCGCAGCAGCAGGCAACGGCGCCCACGGTGGCGGCCATTGTAAGCGCCAATGCACAGGCCCAGCAACAACAACAGCAACAACAGCAGCAGCAACAACAGGCAGCGCAATTATCCAATCTTCAAACGAATTCCTCACACATGCAAAACGGTAAAAATATTCTGGTCAAAATGGCTAAACTAGTCAATTGGTTAATGTAAATGGATGATGATCTAGCCATATCACAAATCTTAGCATTAAATACGCTATATAATACAGTCGAGATCCGTTAATTCGAAATGGCAAGATCAGTTTTTTTTTTCGATTTACACAGAAATTCAAATTATTAATTCTACATTTTTTTCAAGGGGATAGAATTTTTGTTCGATTTATCGCGATTTTCAATTTAGCGGGGTACAAATTATCGAGACTCGACTGTATATAGCTATAACCAGCATATATAGCGATAAACTTAGATGTTATTTGAGAATCCATTTAAGTAATTAGATTACAACAATGCTGCAGAGAAAGAGAGAGAGTGAGTGAGTGAGAGTTTCACCCAGTTGCAAGCTCTTAATAGGAATACTTTTATTTTAGGCTTATCAACAATTATGTTAATATCGGCAAACTAATCTCAAATCTCTGCTATGAGATTTTATTTCGAATTCTCTTACATTCTGTAGAACTTAAAATACTGGCGTGATTACTGCGACGGTGTTTAAAATAGTCTAATAATAAAAATTAAATCAAATCAATTGAATCTAATTAGCAAACTTCGTGTTCATGAAAATAGTAGTGCGACTGAAATATTGGACAAAGGCAAAATTATGTAAAAAAAAAGAGAGAAAAAAAACAATTTGAATATATAAATATATATATATATATATTTTATATATGAAGTTTTAAATAGTCTTGAATCTAATTAGTCAGCGCTATATACAGCTGTGTTCATATAAATAGTAGTGCGACTGAAATATTGGACAAACACAATTTGAATATATACAGTTGCGGTCAGTAAAATAGTAGTGCTGCGCGGCACAACACAAAAACCAAGTAAAACTATACTTTTCCCGATGGAAAATAAAAAGTTTTATATTCTTTGTTTAGAATAGAATGTAAAGAAGAGAATTAAGAAAAAATCCCGTTACTTTTGGTCATATTTAGTTTTTTTTGACGATTTTAGAGAAATGCATTGAAAATCGACCGATCATTAAAATAGTAGTGCTGGGTATGAGCGCTTCAAAAAAAATTAAAAACAATATTAAATTTTCAAAAACCGTATCCATGTGAAATGTTATTAATTATATTATATTTTAGTAATTTAAATTAATTAGAATTGCAATTTTTTTTTTTTTTTAGTTGGCAGAGGAAGGCATTGGTCGGCAGAAGAGAGATTTTTACCTGTTAGAATTAAAAATCTGGGTAAAACTTATAAGGCAATTGAAAATATTGTTGGGTTCAGAGCTGTTATGATATTTAACGCCCCTCACTATAAGAAGAAGCATAAAAAACCAGGTGGTACCTTTAAAACCAGCTTGGAAGAGGGTAGACAAAAGGTGCGATATGCAAGGATTAGTCCGTTAGGCTCAGCAAAAAGCATTAAAAACGAATTTGATCAGCCAGTTAGTGATGTGACAGTTAGTAGTTGATCTAATCAACATAATTAAATTGCCAAAAGTCCCAGGAAGGTGTAAATTTTCACTAAAATGCACCTGGCCGAAAAAAATTAAATTTGCGAAAATTCACGGAAACTGGCCCATCACTAGGTGGGACAACTTACTGTGAACGGATAAGTCCAAAATTGTTCTGTTTGGTGGGAGAGGCTCTAGATAGTACGTACAGAGTCTACCAATCACGGAACATCATCCCAAGTACACTCAGAAGGTGGTTAGTCACGGCGGTCGGAGCACCATGATTTGGCCTTGTTTTTAATAGGCAGGTGTTAGTGTACCCCATGTAAAAAATGGAATCGTGGACAAAAATGTCTACATCCATTTCTTGAAAAATACAGTGCTACCATATACCAGTTGAGAAATGTCTTTGAAATGAACCTTCCATCAGGATAAGGACCCAAAATATGCGAGTCCTCTTGCTTAGGATTGGTTTGCGTCTGAAAAAATGGACGTAATTCCATGTCCAACTCTGTCCCCAGATCCAAATCCGATCATAAATCGATTGGGGGATGTTAAGAGAAGTATGGGAACTTTAAATCAATCGACTGCGCCAAGTGGTTCATGGGGCGTGGCACCAAATCCTTCTGAAGCGGTGCCAGGACCTTATTGATTCCATACCACGCATTTGACAAGCCGTAATAAAATTTTTGGATTCAAAACTAAGTATTAGACCCTAAAATATGTGTTAAACATAAAACATGAAGTTAGACTAATGTTAAATAGTTTTTTTAATTTTTTTTAGTAGCCACTACTATTTTACTGATCGACCAAATTTTGAGAATTTTCCTTTCTCAAGCCCTGAAACTCACATGTCCTAAGATTATAGCAAAAAAACATCTGAATTAATAAGAATATATGTTATTCTTAATATTCCTTTAAAATTGCATTCAAAAAATTGTGTTTATCACTAAATTATGACGTCTAACATCTAGTGCCCAGGCGCACTACTATTTTACTGACCGCAGCTGTATATTTATATATAAATATGTATGTTAATTTTATATATGAAGAATTTTATAATTGATATGGGATAAAGGAAAACACAATTTATCGCATATAAAATAAAATTAAAAATGAGGTAAAAAGATTAAGATTTTTCTTAACTACAAACTCAATAAGTAAAAGTAAGCAAATGATAAAAAAAAAAATGATTTAAAAAAAAAATCTATCCCTAGAAACCAGATCATATTTTGACTAATTTGAAATGTATTTAAAGGCATAACGAGATGAGAATCTTTAAACAACTGTGTTCATAAAAATAGTTGGTGCTGTATTTTGTGATAAACCTAATATTTTGAAAACAATTTCAATATATATACGCACTACTATTTTTGTGACCACTGCTGTATATACACGCACTACATTGCTAAGGGGTATTCAGACTTCAGAGTTAGCAATTCTATTTATATTATATTTATTTATTAATATGTAATACTCATTGCTATTTGTTTCGATTGCGTTTTGCAGGTCTGCCCGTCTCACTCAGTAGTAGCAGCAGCGGCAGCAGCAACAGCAGCAGCAATAACAACAGCAATGCTGTCGATGCGATTTCATTGAAAACCATGGCACAGGAAGCCATCAATCGATCTGTGATCGAGCCCAATTCCCTAAATCAGCAGCAGGCAAGTAATATAGATACGAGACAGCAGCAACAACAACAACAGCAGCAACAACAGCAGCAGCAGCAGCAACAACAGCAACAGCAGGCGCAGCAACAAGCAGCGCAGCAATCACTGCTGCAACAGCATTTCAGCACCGAAACAACTGCCAACCAACAACAGCAACAGCAACAACAACAGCAGCAGCAGCAGCTCCAGCAACAACAACAAGCTGTGACAGCGGCGGCAGCAGCGGCAGCAGCAGCAGCAGCAGTGCAACAACAGCAACAACAAAATGCAGCAGCGGCAGCAGCAGCAGTTGCAGCAATTGGTACAATCGTAGCTGCTGCCAGCAATGGTCCCACAGCTGGCAGTGGACTCATGAATCTGGCGAATGCTGCTGGTCAGCCAACATCCGTCAGCGGTGGTGTTGTCGTCACAGCCAATGCCAAGACGCATACATCGCAACAGCAGCAGCAGCAACAACAACAGCAGCAGCAGCAGCAGCAACAGCAGCAGCAGCAGCAACAGCAGCAGCAGCAGCAACAACAACAGCAGCAGCAGCAGCAACAACAACAAATGGCCACAACGGAGGCGCACATACCACCGCTGTTAGGTGTAACGCCGCTGGGTCCAACGCCACTGCAAAAGGAGCATCAGCTGCAGTTCCAAATGATGGAAGCCGCATATTATCACCTGCCACAGCCCATTGATACGGAGAAGCTGCAAACATACTTTCATCGCTCACCGGTGCAAACACCAGCGCACTATCCACAGGTGAGTCAGGTACATTGATTCAATTGTCATCCTACATGGCTACAATTGATGCATGCTTCATTTTATACATCCCAGGCCCAGCTGCCCATTTACGATACCGTTGAATTCTATCAACGGCTCTCGACGGAGACGCTCTTCTTTGTGTTCTACTATATGGAGGGCTCCAAGGCGCAATATCTCGCAGCGAAGGCGCTCAAAAAGCAAAGCTGGCGCTTCCACACCAAATACATGATGTGGTTTCAACGGCACGAGGAGCCCAAGATTATCAACGATGATTACGAACAGGTGAGTTCAATAATGTCAACAAAAACGAATTCCATTTTATCTTGAGCTTGATGTCTGAGACTCAGTTAGGATTACATTGTTTACAAATGCCTTATCAGCACAGAACTGAGACCCGATAAGATTACCATTTGCCTATAGCAAGCATAGAAATGATTGAGCCAATAATTGGCGTGGTTAGAAAACTGTTTAAAGTAAGAATATTTGTTTACCTGTGTCAAGTGGTAAAAATAATAAATAAAAAGTGTGTATTGCCAAGTGCCAGAAACCAGAAAAAGCTAAAAGCAATGTTAAGGGCAGGTGACTTTTTTTTCCTATGAATATTCCTGTCATAATGCTTAAAACAATGAAGAAAAAAGGCTGAAAAAAGGCTTTTTCATAATTCTTTTGTATTTCTAAAAATCTAGAACTTTGCTTCCCTCTTTTCTCAAATTTTCCCCTTAATCGGACTTTTAAACAAGTAAGAGTGCTCTAGTCGAGACTGCTCGACTAGGAGATACCCTGAACCCTGCGAAGATGCGATATTCCAATCACTTTAGGTTTATTTAATATATACATTGCAAGCAACACATACACACGCACGCATTAGCACGCGCTCTGCTAATTGCGCACTTTACGCAGCGACTGCGCTTGGGGCCATATTATGAAAACTTATTTCTTAAATAAGTTTTCTTCTAGATGGACTTTCATAGCCAAACTTGTACAGCGTAATAATGACATTTATATGTATGCTTTTGAAAAAGCACAAGTCTCTAGTATTTGAAATAGGTTTTTTCTAATTTGGAAAAATCCAAAAATTACAAAATGTTTGTATTTATTACACGGATATACACCGTAAATCTGAATTCTCTAGCTATAGCGTTATGTAAGTTACACCTCAAAAACGAAGCAAAATTATTGATTTTCATCGTTAAGGAAAAGGGATGAGTTATTGGGAAAAAATGATAAACTCGCACTGCGTATGCTATGCACGAGTATACATTTCAAATTTCAGATCTCTAGCTTTTGTGGCTTACGAGATCGCTGCGTTTACACGGACGGACGGACGGACAGATAATATATATTGTTATTAATTTAGATGTTTTTCTTATAAAAGAAAAATGATCAAAATTTAGTCGTTCAGTAAAATAGTAGTGGCTTACTATTATTTAATTTAATTAGCAATGTAATTCTTTGTTCGACTTCAATGGGTTCCATTTGAAATTCAGCACTACTATTTTAATGAACAGTCAATTTCCAATGCATTTCGCTAATTCATAATTTCTCTTTTTACATTCTATTATAAACAAAAAGTAGACAACATTTTTATTTTCCATTGTTTTGTGCACTGCTACTATTTTTGTGACCGCAACTGTAGATACAATAATTACAATCTCGCCAAAATCTACAATGAACAAAGGCACTTTGGTCGCACCATCAACTGCATTGATTTCAGTGCATAGTCTGTGCCAAGCCACTTCGTCCAGTGCATGCCGCTGCCTCTCTGATCGGCATTGTATTTGCCACTTAAGTACAAGCCAAAAAG
Source organism: Drosophila leonis (assembly GCA_035045365.1). Taxonomy (NCBI): domain Eukaryota; kingdom Metazoa; phylum Arthropoda; class Insecta; order Diptera; family Drosophilidae; genus Drosophila; species Drosophila leonis. The sequence goes on along the minus strand of JAWNPC010000202.1, from coordinate 8,303,054 downwards.
ATTGCTGTAAGCAAAGTTGTCTATCAAATCTAATAAATATACATAATTTCAGTATGGTTATAGTACCTCTGTGTACAGGCCTCGGCCCACCAAGCACCAATTTTGTCAACTGAACAGCTTCGCGCCTTGCTTAAATGAGTTTTATCATAAGTTATGAAATTGTTGTTTAGGCCAATGCTGAGCGAATCTCCCGCATCTCCAGTATAATCACCCAACTTTTGTAGAGTATACAATTGGTTTTCAGTGCTAAGAACGAAATGATCGTAATGCGCATATCGTGTTGCGCCTTCAAAGTCCTCGAGATGTATGTACAATTCGTGCGCCTGACTCTTAAGTATGCCATGTAGTTTTTCCATTCCTATGAAGAATTCACCTGCCAGCTCGCCAAAGCCATATTTGTAATTCGTCCAATTGCGATAGAAATTGACACTGCCATCAAATCGACGTGCAATCACCGTCCAACCGACGCCAGCCAAATTGGAATCACACAAAGCCGTGAAGGGCGCGAGGCCAGGCACGTCTATTGTGTAGACTCCATCCCATTGGGGACAACTGGAGGGATAGTTCTTTCGATGTTGTATCACATTTCTTTTTAGCAGTTCCCTTCGAGGCGACTCGATAGAATTTAAATCTTTACTTTCACCAATTGTGCCAGCGGCGATCAATGCAATTGTTAATAGAAATAAAATAATTTTCATTTTTGAGAAATTGCTGCTAAAAGAATTGAATTGTTTTAACTGTGCAACTGGAACTGGTTGAACTCTTAGCAGTTTTTGCCATTTAAATCGATTTTTTGCTCGTTTGCTATCTAAATGATATGCATTATATATATAAAAATATATATTAATTATATATACTAACTGCACATTAAGCATAGACAAGCCAACAAATTCATTGTAGAAATTAGATAAGACTTAAACAAATTTTCAGTATTTATAAAATTATCTCTCAATAATGCTCGAAATTCAAATATTTTAAGTACATCAAGTTTTTAAGCAATTTATCTAGATTTGATAAGAAAGCTTTTTATGCATATGCATTTATCAATGATAAATTTTGGTATTTAATTTTTTTAGTTAGGCGCGCAACCAACATTTAAATTTAACGCAATTATAATTTGTTGATAAATCATTTGTTGAACCCAAAACTGTTTCTTAAGGAAGTCGAAACTAAAAACTTTTAAGAACGAAACATTGGGCTCGCCTAGTTGACCTAACTACAATACGTACATCTGTGTAAATTTTTAAATCTGTGTAAAACCTTTAGCTATATATTATATATTTCTTTAATTTTGCTTTCAATGAATGTGAATAAAAATAAATATTTATTAAAAATATTCTTAAGCGCATTTTGGCCGCATCATCATCTTGCCTTAAGCTTGAAAATCATTGGAGTATTAACCATTTAAGTCAGGCCAAAAAGATTGCTAAAAGCGCCGAAAAAAAGTAGCTTATTCTATATCTCAGTTCGTTCTCGATTCGACGCTATCTGTTGGACGCATTGAATCTTTGCTTTCAAAGGGCTCCTGCAACTGCTTCAGCAATGCTGACATCGATTATATTAACGATATTGTTAAACTAATACTTTAAAATACAATAAATTTAATTTTTTTTAAATAAAATTATTTTGATATTTTAAAATAAAATAATTTAAAAAAAATTTTTTTTTGAAATAAAGTTATTTAATTTAAAAAAAGTAATTTAATTTTTTAAAATAAACTTATTTAATTTTTTAAAAAAAAGTAATATTTATTTTAACTAATTTAATTTTTATTAAAAATAAAATTATATATTTTTTTTAAATAAAATTATATTTTTTAAAATTAAATGTTAAATTTTTAACAAAATTCTTGACTCTGAAAATTGAACAATTTAAAATATGCAGTGAAACTAGTTGAGCTCTCAAGCATATTTGTATTTGATATCAAATTAAAGATTTAATATTAAGTGTTATGAATGCATTAAATTGGATTACGAATTGTCCTATAGATTGCACTCAGATAATGCAGAGTAGATTAATTGCAATATACAGTATAGCCTGGCTAATGGCAACGCAGTTTCGATATATTGAACTATTGAGATAAGATTTTTGTATAATTTAGCTGAGATTTTATGTGACAAAAATTAAAGAAAAACTTTGCCTAGACATAAAAAATCAATGTATTTGCAAATCAATATTTGCAATAAAAACTTTGACTTTTATTTAAATAATATAAATAAGTATAAACTAATATCATGTTAACAATTTGCTTTGCTTTGCAGGGTACGTACATCTACTTCGATTATGAGAAATGGAGTCAGCGCAAAAAGGAGGGCTTCACCTTTGAATACAAGTACTTAGAAGACAAGGAGCTGAATTGAATTGAATGCTGCGTTGTTGTGATGCGGATGCGTCGGCTGTCTACGAGGAAATCAATCCATAACTACAATAATGAATCAATAGAGCATACAATAATCATACCCATATGCCACAACAGAAGAATACACACACCACACACTCTCAACCATCAAACAGAATCAGAACACACACACACAGACATAGACTCACAGCTAAATCCATAAACTAATGAAGAGATATCAAGTGTAAGAGAAGCGATAAAGCAAGCAAAAGCCGTAAGCATAAGTGAAAAGGAAGAAAGAAACGGAAAACAAAAAGAAAAGAAGAAAAAAAACAATGAAGTATAATATTGATACTTGTTCGGAAAACGCATGTAAAAACATATGCTTTTTTATATAAATGTTTTATTGTTTATTATTTTTTTTTAAGAATTACTTTCCTACACAAAACAAAAAAGATATACAAAAAAAAAAAAAAAGAAAAAGAAAAAAGAAAAGAAACTAAAACTATAAAAAAGTTATGCAAAATACGTGCAACATTTTGAATTTTCTGCCAGTTGTTCCTTGTCCCGCCCACGCCCACGCAGCCGCTACCGCCCACGCCACGCCCCCAACCACAAAAAAAAACTCCTATTTAGTATATCGCTTAGCGTTCTCTCATGCATTCATTGAACATTTCCAGCTCGAGCTCCTACCCCGCCCCCTCCTCATCCATCGCACTTGCATCATGTATAAAGAGCGCAGCAGTGTGCAGTAAATACTTTTAATTATAAACAAATTAGCGCACCGAATTTTTTTCAATGCGTTTGCGTAGAAACGTAAAAGAATAAAAGAAAGAAAAAACTCGTGAGAATAAAAAAGTAAACACTAATAAAACTTCAGCTGATCTTATTTAAATTTAATAATGTAATTACGATTACTAAGATCATTGATTAAGTTGAGCATGATAATGATGAATGCCGCAAGGCAAACATACAAAACAAACAAACAAACAAACAACAAATTAATGCGTAAAAATAACTTTTTTTTAAATGTAAGCAAAATAAAAACAAAACGTGAGTAAATAGTTAAAAACATGTTTAGTGTTTTTTTTCCTTTGGTTTTATTTCGTTCAACTATTTGCGTTCTATAAACTTTTCATTTTATTTCTCATTTAGCCTATTTGAGCCTCAATTTTGATCGTAAAACAAATTGAAAGAAAATGTTAATAAGTCATATATAGTCAAATGGTATAAACAAATGCATTTTAGAATGTTTTTGCGTAAATATAGCATTTTTGCTACACAAAAAACAAATAACAAAAAAAGAACGAAATACATATTTAACAATTTTACAAGATTAGTTTTAAAAGAAAACAAAACACAAATGCATGCAAAAAAAAATAAACATTTTAAAAATTATTAAAAAAAAAAAAACAAAAAAAATGCATTAAAATATACATACAATTATACGCCGCCCATTGCGTACTGGATTTTATTAAAAATACAAAATTATATGGATATTTCTGGTTAAACTTAAAATATTTTTAATGGAAAATGTCGATTTATACGTTCTCTTATACCAAATGCTATCACTTATACAGGTAACTTATAAGATTTCAGATTCTACTTATACTCTTACTTCACTGCCGTATGCGTATACTGAGTGTCATGTTGGCTGATTATAAGTTCTCTTATACCGACAGCAGCACAGTATGGGTCTGTGAGTCTCATACACAACTTATAATTCCTTACGTATGCTATTACTTCACTGTGTTTTGTATGAGTGAATTCTTTTACGCTCACTCCACTAAGCAAGCTGTTGTTTTTGGTATGTATGTATGTATATGTATGCATGAGTATAAGTACAAATGTGCTCAGCTGCATTAGTAAGTTTGTGTGTGTGTGTATGCATGCTGTTTTGAACTGAACGGACGTGCGCCTTGTGTTGCTTTGATATCTGCTTAAATAACTTGTATTTAAAGCTAAAATATTATTTATTATCTATTTCCCAATCGGTGTTTTAGTTCGTTTTCAAACTGTGTTTATTAATGTGTGTATATCGTTTTGTGTTTAATGCTTCTCGATCTAGTGCATTGAGAAGTTCGCGTTGGTAAGTTGTGCAAAAATGCTCATTTGTAACAGTAAACTATCTCTTCTTACTTCCTGCGTTCATTGCGTTGGTTGGTTTGCTTGTTTCTCCTTCACTTTTACGTAGAGTATGTGCGTATGAACGTTTTAATACCATTTACGCGCTTAGTGCAAGTAGAACATATTACGGTTTGCTTAAAAAAGGGGTATGTCGGTAGTCAGTCTAGTGAATTGATTGTTTAGGCATCTATTGCATTGGGAAGTTGTTGTTGGGTAAGTTGTGCAAAAATACTCATTTGTAACAGTAATCTGTTTCGTCTTACGCATATAATTCCTGCGTTCATTGGGTTGGTTGGTTGTTGTTGTTTCTTTTTTCTTTCACTTTTATGTATGATATGTGTGCATGAACGATTTAATACCATTTATGCGCTTAGTGCAAGCAAAATGAATTATTGGTTGCTTCAAAAAAAGGGGTATGCAGGTAGTCAACCTAGCGAATTGATTGTCTAGGCATCTATTGCATTGTTAGGTTTGATGTTGTTGCTTTTTTCTCGCTCACTTTACGTATGATATGTGCGCATGAACGATTTAATACCATTTATGCGCTTTGTGCAAACAGAATGAATTATGGTTTGCTTAAAAGAAAAGGGTATGTAAGTAGTCAAGCTAGCGCATTTAACGGTAGGTATTGTCACTGTTTTGTTCTCGTTTGGAATGACATTGATGGTGATGATCGTGATATTGACCATGATTATGATACTGATAATTATGATAATGGGAGTAAGCTTGATATAGTCATCATTTTTATCATAATTATAGTTGTTAGAACTTCATCATTGTTTGCTTATTTCGTATAGTGTTTTCTTGAAATAAATAAAAAAAAAAATGAATTAAAATATGAATTAAATCAAAATGTGTTTTGGATGCCCCCAAATTACTAGCCCATGCCAATTATCTTCATTTCCCATCATGGTCCCAGCCCAATGATGAACTGTAAGCATGCCTAAGGGCATAAGAATAAAATCCAGCTTCGTGAAGAATGCTGCTTGAATTTTAAACTTTCAAATATTAAACATTTATTGTATTTCCCCGAAATAATAGTTCCACTAGAAATGTTTACCACACACTTGATAATCGTAGAGTACAAATAATAATTTAATTAAAGCTTTTCTTATCTCAGAATCAGTTTTAAAAATAATTTCCAATTGTTTCAACTTATCAATTGCAATTTATAAATGGCGCTTCGATGGGCTTAATATTAATAGAAATAAAACAAAAATAGCGCGATTATTTGGTTGATAACAATTGGCAACAATTTGAAGTGTCTCGCACTGCCAGAAAGATAAGACGTCAACACATTTCGTATATCAAATCTATTTAAGCCAACTCAAAAATGGGGTGTGTGCGTGCCATGACTAATTATGGTATCTATAGAAGAATACCCCCAAGGTATTGGCCAGACTTTTGACTCTTGAGTCATACAAGAGGAGCAGAAGATATGCCAAGCATATGCCAAGCATATCAGTTATTGTTAATGTTCTAATGGTATTTTATTTATAAAAGTTTCTTCATAGTCAAGTTCAGTTCTTTGGACGCACCAACATCTTCATTACTTTGTAGGAATAGTTATTTCCACGCCACTTCTTCCAGTACATGCCCTTTGTGGTGAAGGCTTCGCTGTGCGCACCATTCAGATACAAGCCAAAGAGATTGCTAAAGTCATCCAAAAAAAGTTCAAAGTTAATAAAGAAAATCATAAATAATATAAATATTGAGTGTGATCCTACCCAAAGGCACAGTCCGTGTACCACCAGCCACCCATCTGATGCATGGCACAATTGTCCCTGGAGTAGTCATTGTCCGAATCGTAAGTGGTGAACTTCATGCCCAGATTGTAATAGAGCGAATCTCCTGCAGTTCCCGAATATACACCAATGCTTTTCAACGGATACTTCTCCTCCTCGCTGCCAACCAGGAATTTATCGTAAACTGCATATTTGATATCTCCCTCAAAGTCCTCGAGCTCAATTTTCAGCTCGTGCTCTTCAGCGTCGGTTATTTCATGTAGTTTCTCCAACCCAAGAAAGAATTCACCATTTGTATCGTCGAAACCTTCCTTGTATTCCGCCCAGTTACGGAAGAAGTTCAAATTGCCAGCGAATCTGTGGGCCACCAGCGTCCAGCCGTCTTCCTCGGACCTCACCACGCCGCCTATGCAGCAGCTGATGAGACAGACAATAGAAAGGACAATAAGGACTTTCATTCTCAAGTTGTAGAATTCAGACTCCAAATGCAACTGCCTAAGTAGTACGAAACTCTCACTTTATATTGTATTTTGAGGCGGTTTTCTATCAATTCAAAGATCGTTTGATACGTGTAGTTTGAAGCTATTAAGCATTGCTAATGCATTCAAATTTATTGTATCATCCTTATCACTGGCGCATCAGTCATATTTCATGCTCTCTATGCGCTGGCAGGCCTATCAAAGTTTCACTTAGCCTTATCAAAATCCTGATAAAAATGATTCCAAGAATGACCAACACCTGAGGTTTCTCAAAGCATTAGGCATCTGGCTAGATGATATAGATATGATATAGCTGCTTCAATTTCAATAATTTATTCTAAGTTAGTTTTAAATGTTGCTTACTTGATTAAAAAGTATTATAATTATTGAAGATTTCAATGCATTTTACAGTAGTTTCAGCTCAGACACATTAGACTCATCAGAGTCTAGTTAGAATAACTCCTGAAAATGGGAAATCAGGGTATAATGGTTTTGTGAAAATGTATGTAAAAGGCAGAAGGAGGCGTGGCAGAGCTCATAAAGTCTACATATATATTCTTGATCAGCTTGACCAGCTGAGTCGATATAGCCATGTCCGTCTGTCTGTCCGTCCGTCCGTCCGTCCGTCCGTGTGTACGCAGCGATCTCGCAAACGACAAAAGCTAGAGATCTGAAATTTGAAATGTATACTCGTGTATACCATACGCAGTTCGAGTTAAACTTTTTTTTTTGATAACATCACATTTCTTTATTTTTGATGGAAATCGATAATTTTGTTTCATTATTTAGGCGTAACTTGAATACCGTTATAGTTATAGATTTTAGCTTTACTGTGTATATTTGTGTAATCAATACAGACATTTTGTAATTTTTGGGCTTTGGATACCACGCCCCCTTCCCCTCAAAAATTGCAAAAAAAACGTATTTCAAATACTAGAGATTTGTGCTTTGGCAAATACATACATATGAATGTCATTATTACGCTCTAAAAGTTTGATAATGAAAGTCCATCTAGAAAAAAACTTATTCAACAAATAAGTTTCCATAATATTGCCCATGCTGCAGCCCAAGCGCAGTCGCTGCGTGAACTGCACAGTTAGTAGAGCGCGTGCGTGTGTGTGTGTATGTGTTGCTTGTAATGTATATATGTATAAAAGAAGCGGAAAGTGATTGAAATATCGGATCTTTGTAGGGTTCAGGGTATCTCCTAGTCGAGCAGTCTCGACTAGAGCACTCTTGTTAAAGATTTCAATGCATTTTACAGTGTCTTCAGCTCAGACACAGATTCCTCCATACGCGAGTCTACTTAGAATATTTCCAATTGGCACACAAACTCTTATTAGTTTTAATAGTCAAATGTGCTTTTTTGTGATCAAGAATATATTTGATATATTTTTCTATAATGAATTACAACTTTAATGATAATAAGAAGCCAACCGGAAATGAGTTACAAACATAATTTTTATCAAATAATTGACAAAGATTCTAAAAGAAATGCATAAAATATATTTATATATACATATTTTTATACGCTCTGCGCCTGCGTATTGGAATTCACGAAAGTAAATCAGAAAAGAAAAGAAGAAAAACAAAAGAAACTAACAATTTTCAGGTATTAGCAATGACAATGGCAATGGCAATGACAATGACAATGGCAATGGCAATGACATTGGCAATGGCAATGACAATGACAATGCCAATGGCAATGGCAATGACAATGGCAATGGCAATGACAATGGCAATAGCAATGCCAATGACAATGACAATGACAATGGCAATGGCAATGACAATGGCAATGGCAATGACAATGGCAATGACAATGGCAATGACAATGACAATTAAACTAAAATGGAACAAGAAAAGCGGCGTCAGAGATATGGTCTTAAAATCGATAGATTATTAACTATTAGACATTGGTGGGCTCCGCATGGTTGTTGCCCCAGACAACATCGTCCTCATCCTCGTCATCATGGCCCCAGCCCTGATCTGCCTCGGCATCCGTCTCATGGCCACTGGAGGCCGTCGCTGCGGCCGCAAAGCGACTCGCATCGATTTGCACAATTTCAGGTTCGCTGCTGGCGACCTTCGTCTCAATCACCGGCTCCATGTCCTTGAAGAAGTCAAACTCAGCCGGCCCCGTGGTGTTGGCTGGTGTTGTCAGTTGCACTTGTATGTCCAGCGCACTGAGATCGTCAATGAGCATGCGATTGGTGGTCGGTGGCAGGGCGGTCTTCGTAGCCCCTGCGGACAGGCTGGAGCAGGCGGTGCGGAATGAGTCGGTTAGTGAGGCTTGTGTGGCCTGTGTGGAGGTGTTGCTGTTTGTTTCCAAATTGTTTAGATTCAGCTCATCCAATGTCTGCTGTTTGACATGCAGACGCTGCAGCTCATCCGTATTCTCCCAGTCCGACCACGCCTCCTCATCATCGTTGTTGACCAACGTCTGCTCGTGGGCCGCACTGCTGGTGGAGCTGTGGGCATTGTCCGTGTTGCTATCGCTGCTGCTGCTGTGACTGAGCTCCAGCGGCTTCTCACTCATATTGATGCTGTTCTTCTCGTCCTCGCCGCCGTCAGGACTCAAACGCAGTGGCATCGGCGCCACATTGGTCTCCACCGGCAGCGGACTGCCGGAGACCATGTAATCAACGGCATCCACAGCGCTGCCATTCATCAGGGGCGTTATGGAACGTGGCTCTTGCCACGGCGTGCTGCTGTCCGTGGAGACAGCGGCATGGGGTCGGCCATCCGAAAAGCAACGCCTACGCTCCCCGCCCAGCACAGTGGCAGCACCCAAAATGGGCACCAGATCGGCCAGGCAGCGCAGTGTCTTGGCCACCAGCACATCGTTGGTATCGCTCATGCCCAGCTGCAGGTGCGGCAAGATTTCGCTCTTCAGCTGCTCATCGCTCAGCAGGCGCACATACTCCATGAAGTAGTCCAGCAGAATGAGTCGGATTTGGGCATCGCGCAGTCGAAACATCTTCAGCACATGCGGCAGCAGAAAATGCAAATAGGTTTGCGGCGCAAAGAGGGCTGCGGCGCCATTGTCTGTCTTTGTGCGCAGCACATAGGGCGTGACGCAGTGCTGGGCGGTGGGATCGAGCAGTACCATGCGCGAGAGCAAATCGCTGGCCAGCTGCGAAGCAACCACTTGCTCATCGAAGCAGCGCAGACGTTCGATCAGATTGCTAAAGAATTGCTGACGCTCCTGCACCGACTTCAAGGGCAGCTCGAAGAGAAACGAATGGATTAGAACGAATTCATGATTGAAATATGGATGGAGGAGCACGGCCGATAGCTTCGGACGCAGCTCAATGTTCAAATGCTTCAGGTGTGTGCTGCAATAGTCGCGAAACTCCTGTACATACGGTGTGCTGGCCTTGCTGCCCTTGCCCTCCTCCACACTGGCGCCACACTTGTCCAGCACCTGTTCGCAGAGCGTGGCAAAGGCGAACTGCTCGAGGCCCAATTCACTATTGGCCGAGTCTTTGGCCAAGGGCTGGCGAAAGGTGTGCGCCAAATCGATCAACTGTTTATTCAACTCCTTCGCCTTCCACACAAACTCAAAACCGGCCAGGCGCCAGCTGCCCTTGTCCGTCACATAAATGGATTGTGTGCAAATGTTGAGATGTCTGGCCATGGCCTTCTCAATCAGGAATATCAGACTGCAGAGTATGGTGCGCAGGCCCAAGCACACCTGTATGTCGCTCTGCTGGGCCAGCACATCGCTCAGCGGCCGCACACGTTCGGTGGCCAAATGCTTCTGGCCGGACTCATCCCATGTTGACATATATTTCAGTATATACGGATGGCGATAGATCATCAGATTCTACAGTGCATTGCATATAATTATTGTCGTTTTTTGTACTTGTGGCACTATTTACCTTTATGGCACGCTCCATTGGCCCTTGGGCCGCCCACAGCTGGCCCTTGACAAGTAGTTCGCCTTTGAATATGGAGAGCTCCTGGCCGCCGCCACCTTCCTCGTTGCATGTTGTTGGCGACTCGGCATTGTAGAGTGCCCAAAAATCATTAACTTCGATTGCGTTCTTATCAATAATCAGCCCTTTTAGTTTGCTGCCTTCATTGCCCATTTTTTATAAACATTAAGCACTAACATTTACATTTATGTTAGCTCAGCGTCTGTAACATTTTCGTAACGCAAACACTGTTAATGCATATGTTAAGCTGGCAGTGTTGCGCAACGCCGTTATGCTGCGGTGGTGCTGTAAAACAATCGATGGTTGCAACATTCAATAGTTTCGATGGTTTTACAACAAATATTCAATAGTATTAAATAGTACTATCAAACATATTGTCAACTTCAAAAACAAACTAAATAAATGCATATTTAACAATAAAAATAAACATTTTAATAAACATTTCTTTGGAAGCAATTTCACAGGGAGAAAGTATATGGGACAAGTCTTTTAGTATGTTGATTTCGTCAGCTGTAAGAGGCTGAGACGCTTTCGACAAGCTTAGAAGTGTTTTATTGATTGCTTCATGTGTTTCTAAGACTCTTTCAATCATTAGGAAGGCACTGTTCCATCTTGTGGCAACCTCCTGTTTTAGAATATATATATAGTTTTCGTCAGTTGAGAATTTTTAAATTTCTTATAAGCAATCGTGCTACAATGGACTTGCATTTTTTAAGTAATTCTTTTATGCAATCCATGTTAAGGCAATCTTGCAACACCAAATTAAGTGAGGGTAAATGACTTTTTTGGAGCAGCTCACACGCTTTGATCATTGAGCTTGCATTATGTCACAATTGCCGTTATTTTATTCAAAATTCCAAATATTACCGCTATCGATAGTAAACAAAAACCATCGATAGCGACACAAAAATATAAAAATTCGATGGATCGATAAGTACCAACGATAGTTTTACAGCACTAATGCTGCGCATTTGCGTATCTTTGCAGCACTAGACAGTGCTGCAGCAGCTCGCAGACGAAAAGTGGTTATTTCTTTTGTTTATAAATAAATAAAAATAAGAGAATAATTACAAAATGGATTTGTACGACGACATAGACGCCAAGCCGCGCGCCAGCCAAATGGATGGCTGGTCGTCGGGCATCAAAATGTTGCAAACACAGTTGGCAGTGAAGAAAGCCCAACTGCCAAAACCCAAGGCGAGAGATCCAATTAAGAAACCGGTGAGTCGAATGCTTTTGCGCCACTCACACCTGCAACAATTACAATTTCTGATAAACAGCTTATGACACCTGTGGTGAACTTGCGCACCAAGCGCACTGCAGACGCCGACAGTTTTGTGCCCGTGACGGGAGCTGCGAAGCCAATTGTAAGCAGCACCACAGTGGCGCCTGCTCCGGCGCTGGAGAGCATTAAGGCCGATGATTGGGATTTCGTGGACGAATACGATCCGCAGTGGCCCAACGAATATGAGAAACTGAAGGATAAATCCAAATCCAATGACAAATCACGGAACAGTGGCGGCAGCGCCAATCGTGGTGAGGACCGCGATCGGGACAGAGATCGGGATCGTGAGCGCAAACGCAATCGTGGTGGCGGTGGACGCCGAGACACACACAATCATGACAACTCCCCGCCCAGCATGAAATTCAGTGGATTTAGCCAACGGCAAAGTGACGAGGAGCGCTACAGTCCGCCAGCGCCGGGCTCGGTGTCCAAGCAAGGTGGTGGTGCGGCTATTGCGCCACCGCCATCTCTTTCCATCGACAATGGAGATGGCTCCTCGAATGTAACCATACCATATAGCGCCAGCTCGGTAGCAGCCAAGATTATGGCCAAATACGGCTTCAAGGATGGCCAAGGCTTGGGCAAATCGGAGCAGGGCATGTCCGTGGCTCTGCAAGTGGAGAAGACATCCAAGCGCGGCGGTCGCATCATACACGAAAGGGATGTATTTCTGCCACCGCCACCATCAACCTCACCACCTCTCTCTCAACTGCCTGCTGTGAACGCAACGCCATCAGTTTCGAGTCCAGGTTCAGGTCCAGTTCCTGCTGCTGCTGCTCCAGCTGGCTCGATGCTACCGCCACCACTGCCAGGCATTGCTCCAACAGCAGCACCAGCACCAGCTGCCGCCAGTGAGCCAGAGCCCAGCATAACCGAAATCATGAAGGCGCCCAGCAAAGTGGTGCTGCTTCGCAACATGGTCGGACCCGGCGATGTGGATGAGGAACTCGAGCCGGAGGTCAAGGATGAATGCAACACAAAGTATGGTGAAGTAAACAGTGTTATCATACACGAAGCCTTTGGCACCGTGCCGGAGGATGCGGTCAAAATATTTGTGGAGTTTAAACGTATTGAGAGCGCCATCAAAGGTGAGTTTGAATTTTCAAATTTATAAATAATCTCCTAATATATTCTCATCCATAACTTGCAGCTGTTGTAGATTTGAATGGACGATTTTTTGGCGGACGTCAAGTGCGTGCTGGATTTTATAACTTTGATAAATTTAAAAGTTTTCAATTGAATTAAGTCAATAATAAAAAATATTTAATATAAATTTTATTTCTAGTTCAAGCAAAGCGCCCTCTACTTGTTTTTGTTGTAACTATTGGTCCGCTCGATATCGGCATGACAGAGTTGCTGGCGCTTGTAATCGATAACTGCAGCTGACTATGGCAACTCTACAAAATAGAATCTGACATACACGCTACGACCAATCAGGCTGTCTAATGGGCGTAATATAAATATGTTTCCTATTAAATTGTGTTTTCAAATTGCTGGCTAAGCGATAATTCACATTTCTGGCCAAGCAACCCTCTCTCGCAGCAAACCGTCAGCCAGCACAATCAAAGCAGGCGTGTGATAATATTGTGACAACTCACAATAGCTGGTTGTATCGTGTCTAGCACACATAGCTAGTGCCAGAGGTTTGGTTTGAGAACTGAAAACAATTATCGCAAATATTATTCGCTTTCGCTGTGTTGCAAAATTGATTAACGAAAACAACTTAAAAACCAAGGTGAGTTTACGACGCTCCTGCGTGTATTCTAGCCAGTTAATTGATTGTGTGCGCGTGTTAATATATACAAAAAACAACGAGCGCAACAAAAAAAAAATTTATAAGTATTGTGTTTTGCTGTTTTTTCCTTCTCTCTTGCGCGAATACATAAGTCAAAGCAAACGAACAGATAGCAGTGCAGAACGGTAAATTCTCCAAATGTCAACGACACAGAGGCACTTGTAATTAAATTCAATTAAGCTGCAGCTCATACTTAATTTGTGTATCAATTTTCATAAGTGCAAAAGAGAAGAACAACAGAAGAAGAAAAAAAAAACAATACGAGACGCAGGCCGCCCTCGTTCGACCCCCTTTTTCGCCTACAAATCCACGTTGAACTCGTGCCCAGCCACTGCCTGCAGCTGTCGTAGTAGTAGTTGTGATTGTTGTTGTTGTTGTTGGTGTAGCTGTAATAACTGCAACACACAGACACACACACACACACACACACATACAAACAAAAAGCAGGCAGACAAACGACGGCTGATCACATTTGTTGTGCTCTATGTGCTTTATGCCAATCAACAACAAAAGTTTTGCATTGTTCGCAGCTTTCCCCACTCCCACCGACGCCCAACAGCGGCCATAACAACAGCAACATCAGCAGCAGCAACTGTAGTTGCCATATCTATCCATCCCATCCCAAGTAGTTGTTGTTGGGGCCATGGGCCCGCTATCGCCGCTTTGTATTTGTGCTGCAAGGTAAGGGGGCAACTCTACCCAAATTGAGGGTTTTGGCTACTACCACTGTTGTTGTTCTAACTCTCTTTTTCTCTTTCCTCTCTCCTTTCGCTCTTTCAACGCACACACACACACAGTTTATTGCACTATTATTCAATATATTGCACACGCACATAAATACAAAATTATTTATGTATAAATATTTCTGCTCCTCCTTCTACTCGTTCCAAATTGGAGCAGACGCGCCCCGATCGCCTAACATATGCACACATACATGCATACATACATACATATGTAAATGCAAACAAACCGTTGTTTTTTTTTCGGCGTACCTCCCTCTCTCTCCCACACACACATGCGAGTACTCGCATTTGCTGCCCGCTTCTTCAATTATATTTTTGAAAATATTCTATTTTTATACGAAACATTATTTTGCGCCTGGTACTCGTGAAGTATTTTCTGTTGCTTATTGTATTGGTATGCTAAAGCACATATTGAACAACTTGAAGAACCCACAAAATGTGTGCATATTGCCAGCCCTTCCTCACAAATCCTGTTAACATTTATTTATAGAGCTTTGAGCATTCAATCAAATTGAGTTTGCAAATGTTCCAATTGGACTCTGGGATAAAAAGAGCTTTGATATAAAAAACAGCTGCATTTGTTGCCTAAGCGTTCATGGAACTAGTTTTATTTGAATTGATTGAATAAAATAAAATAAAAGTAAAAATGCAAAATTAAAAACAAAAGTCAGTTAAATATTACATGAAAATACATTTTTTATATGCTTTTGGCATTATGATTATATTTATATTTAATTAGACATTATTTTGTATGCTTGGTTCTGTGAACCAGTTTAGTTAGCATAATTTCAGTGAATCACTGATTATTTTTATAGATAAACTTTCTTATCTTCATATAGTAATATAGCTAATTTAAATAGAATTCCTTTTGCCAAATGCTTTATTTATAATACTGTCTAGAATATGACATTTAATGTATTTCCTTTGAAAGCGCATTAAACATTTGCATTTCTTATAAATAAAATCTTATAAATAGCTACGGCACACATTCGGTAATGTGAGATTCCAGAAGAAAATTTGGTAAAACTTTTTTATTTACTTAATTTTTAAAAATTTATTTTATTTTGTTTAATTTTTTTTTATATTTTATTTATTTTTATTTTATTTTTTAAATTGTGTAATCTGAGATTCCAGAAGAAATTTGATTAAAACTTTTTATTTAATTTGTTTTTAAATTCTTTTTTTTTAGTTTTGTTGAATTTATTTTGTTTTATATTTATTTTTAAATTCTGTAATCTGAGATTCCATAAGAAATTTTATTTAAACAATATTTGTTTTTTTTTTTATTTTTTTATCTACTATTTAATTTTTTTGATAATTTATTTGATTTTTTTATATGTTGTTTGATTTGTTTATATTTTATTTTATTGTTTTTTATATTTTATTTTATTTTTTCATATTTTATATTATTTTTCATAATTTATTTTATTTTTTTAGATTATATTTTTATTTTTTTGTTTTATCTTTTTTTAATTTTTTGTTTTTTTTTTTAAATTTGTTTATTCTATTTTATTTTTAAAATTATTTTATTTTAAGTTTATTTTAATTTTTATTTATTTATTTATTTTTGTTGTAATTTTCCACTTATTAGATAAATTCTTAACACAGAATTGCCTCAACTTCAAATATTATTATTATTTTGTTTTGTACTTTCAATTCTTTTGACTAACTAGCAAATGTGTTGATCGGATGTGCCTTGATTTGAAAGTCATGAGCTGACAGGCAACAGAGCAAGTCAACATTCCGGTCGGTCTGTTTAGTGCACAGAAATTTTGTAACACTCAATCAAATTCAACCTCTCCAGCTTAATACATTTTATCAGATATAGATTTTACTGTATGACTGTCTGTGCGCATTTCACACTTTTCAGTTATGGTCTTGGTCAGCAACGAATGGCAGAGCAATAAGGATGACGAGCAAAAGCCCAGTGCGGCAGCAGCAGCAGCAGCAGCAGCAACAGCAGCAGCTTCATCAACAATCTCAACAGCAGCCGTTGCAGCAGCAGTAGCAGCATCAGCCGTAAATAACGGCATTGCCAACGTTATAACCGCAAGCTCAACCACAATTGACCAAGAGATAACCGCTAGACCCGTAGCTGTTGCCAGTGGCGTCGAATTGTCCAAGCGCCAGCAGCGCATCCATAAAAAGGCACACAACATAATGGAGCTGAACAAGAAGGCGCAACAGGAGCAGCAGCTGCAACAACAGCAGCAGCAACAGCAAATATTAATGCGCGAGAAGCACGAGACAGAAACGTGTGAGTTGTCCACAGAGAACAACAGCAACAGCAACAACAGCATCGACAACAACATTATGATGGGCATCAATGATGCCAACGACAATATGGAAAACCAGGAGAACAATAATACGACTGCAACAGAGACCTGTGATTCCAATACGAACACATTATTACAGGTGAGCAAATGACATAGTCAAATGCCATCGATCCTTAACCATTTGCAATTTCAGGGCCAGCTGGCACAGAAACAGGCGCAGCTACATATGGCCATGAATTCGGTGCTAAATGCCAATAATACAACGACGGGCGGGAATCTATTCGGCTCGATTGGTGCCTTACAATTGCCTAATGAGACAGCGCATACGCTGCTGAGCAACGCGCAGGAAATGTCGCCCGGCGAGGCCAGAATTGTGCTGCAATGCGAGTTGAAATCGCATAAGTTTGAGACGCGCAACATTTTGCTGGCACCGGGGCAGGAGTGCAAGGTGGGACGTTTGATTGCCAAGAGCAAGGCGAGCGAGAGCAATGCCATATTTGATTGCAAAGTGCTGTCGCGTAATCATGCCATGCTCTGGTATACGAGCGACGGTCGCTTCTGGGTGAAGGACACCAAGTCGAGCAACGGCACCTTCATCAATGACAACAAGCTGGGCAACGAGCCGGCCGAGCTGCACAATGGTGACACCGTCAAGTTTGGCGTCGAGGTGATTGAGAATTCGCGCCAGGAGGTGCACGGCTGCATCATCGCGCGTGTCACACTGTTCCTGCCGGACGGCCGAGAGGCCATCTCAATAGAGTCGGAGCAGTTGCAGTTGACGGGACCGAACCGGATTAGCTATGATGAAATACAGCGACTGAATGCCTTTCTGCAGGAGGCCGCGCAGCGCGAGAAGATGCTGAAGGCGAAGCTCAGCAATCTCCAGGGAGTGCTCGATTCGACGCGCAAGAACTCGGCCATGTGCTGGCAGAGCATGATCACCGAGGATCAGCTGCTGCACAAGATCAATCTGCTCGAGAAGAAGTTGCAAATGATGGAGAAGAATGTGCCCGAGAATACATTACGCAACGAGGTGAGTGAGCTTTGAGGGCATCATTTGAGTTGATCTATTATAACTTTTGGTTGTTCGGCAGGTTGTTAAATTGCTGGAGGATAAGACGTCGTATCAGCTAACTGCCAAAGAGGCGCTGCGCAAGGTCTATCAGGATCGATGCGATGCCATGCAAATGCTGTCCAAAATGGAGATGGCATACACCACCTCGGATAACGAGTGCAGCATATTGCGGGGTCAGATTTTAAATTCGAAGCAAACATTGCAGGACTTCAATGAGCGCTTGGAGCAGTTGCAGCTGGAATATATGGAGTATAAGCAGGAGACGCTGCGCCAGCAGCAAGAGGCTAAGGAACTGGAGGAGCAACAGCTTGTGCAGCATAAGGAGCAGCTAATCATGCATGAGACCGAAATGGAGCAGATGCGCCAACAACTGATGCAGCTGCAGCAAACCATTGCTGAACATGACAGCGAGCAGGCGCTGCAGCAGCAACAGACGCTGGAGCATCTGAATGCGGCCATCGCTGTCGGTGAGGATGATGACGATGACGACGATGACGATGATGATGACGATGATGATGCTGGCAACAAAGACATGGATAATGTGGACAGCGATGACATCCAGGAGGATAAGGAAGCGGGCGATCATGATAATTGTGCAGTTACTAAAGACGAAATACAGTTTGATGAGGATGGCATAGAGATCGTAGAGATCGTAGAGCCACATCGTCAGACTACAATACACAGCAAACCGAAATCTGTAAGTGAAAATTTTATTAAACAACTTTTGCTTAGTATTAAATCTGCATCGTTTTTGCAGAACAAGAAGACCAAGCGGCAACAGAAGGCAGAGTTCGCTTTGAAGCACAAGGTGATACGCAAGGGTACCATGATGAAGCTGCTCAAGAACTCGGATCTCAAGGGTGCCGATGGTGGCGATGTATTGAAGGCCATATTTAATGCTGCCGACTCTGGCGATGATGAGGACGATGATGATGATGTGGAGAATGAATCAAATATGGATTCATCTGAGGCAGCGCCCATGGGCGGCGGCAATACCTTTGCTGAAGTTGCCTGCGATGAGTTTATACACAAGTCACCCAAGCACACACGCCTCAATGGCATCGAGGAGGCCACCGAGGAGGAGTCGCACACAGGCCACAAGCTGCCAGCACAGGAGACGCTCGATGGTGGTGAGCTGCCGCAAGAGCACGCTGTGGATATGTTGCACGAAGAGTGCATATTCTATAAGCAGAAATCAGCTAAGCTAACCAACGACATCAGCAATCTAGAGCTTGAGATGAATAGTCTAAAGCAGCAGCTGCAGCATCTGCAGGAGCCACGCAGCTGCAGTGGTGCCGAGGAGCAGGATCAAAGCGCAGACATTGCCACAGCTGATGAGCAGCAGCCGCTGCTGTTGGCCGACAAGGAGAACTGTGCAGAGCTGGCGAGTTGGCGCGAAGATGTCAACATCATGAACGATGTGCATGTGGAGCGTGAGGAGGAGTTGATCGTGTATAAGGAGCGACTGGAACAATCCGAAATGAGCAACATTGAATTGCGCAAAGAGATATCTGTGCTGCGACTCAAGCAGCCAATGATCCATGAACATCATCTTCTATATCGTCGTGCTCTGCCCCTGGGTTGTGTGGCGTTGGCAGCGATCATCTACTTTTTGTCCATACGCTTTTAACACTCGGAACTCTCAACTCAACACAGCAAAAACGTCGTACCTACAGCAAAAACGAGATTCAACCAAGCAACCAACAAACAAACAAACAAACAAAATATATATACGATCTACAACAACTTGTGGGGCGGGAACATGCGGTGGGCGCGTGTTGGATGCTATAGGAAAAACAAAACACACAAAATAATAATGGAAGTGGATGTGTAAAGTATGCAAATCGGATGGACGCAGTTATACAGTTACAATATTTATATATCTACACACACGTATATATATATCTATATATATATATATACCCATATATATATATATGTATATGTATACAATCTATCTTTACAATCGAGCTTTACTCGCCATTTTCTATTCTGTTCTATATTTCTCATATTTTGGACCACAAAATTTTTAGTTGTAAATTGAAATTGAAACGAACAAAAACCAACAAAAAATAGCAATAACAATTAACTCACACACATACATATAAACACTCACACACACACACACACACACATACACACACACACACACATACACACACACACACACACACACACACACACACACACACACACACACATGGTTAGTTAATTCGGAAGTAATTATATTTAAAGAAACTCCACTGAATGACTTTTTTGATATGTGTTTAATGATGGTGCGCTTTAATTATATGAGAAACCTTCGAATTGTGTACAAATCTAGAGGAGGCAGGCAGGCGCCTGGACAGAACGCATTGGCGGCGAATCGATCATTAAGTTTAGCATTAAGTTGCAATTATTTACCATTACCAGCTATGTTTTATGAAACACTATGTTTACGTATGCTAAATGTTGATTTATGTACTATAATTTAGTTGATTTTTATTGTCTATATTGTCCGTCGTCTCATTGTCAGCGAACGTCGTGCGTGTAAAACATTTATATATATATAAAATATATTTTGAAAAATGCTTGCGATATCACAAAAGAAAAACAAAGCAAAACACATTAAATGTAATCATAAAAAAAAAGAAGAAAAACAAAACAAAAAACGAATACAAATGAATAAACACACAACACTATAACGAAACGATGGCATTTACAAATATTTTCCACTTTTAAAGTAAGAATTTTTATACAAATAAATAGTTTGAGGAAAATGATTCAGTTTGATTTTGGCGCTTACATGCGCAAAATGCTCTGCGCAACAATATCGTCAGCTTGTTGGACTGTCTATCGAATATACTTATCGACACGGAAAACGGGCACACTGCGGCTTGTGGATTTTAGCGATTGATAGATGCAGTCACACGCAGCAGTCTGGTCGGGTTCTCTGTGGTGCGCACGGTCGTTTAAGCGGTGCATTTTCCCCCTTTATCTGTGGTATTTAATCAAGTATAAATAAATTAAATGTGAATGTAATGTGAAAAACATTTGTTGTTACCCATAGTGGCTGCATCGATTGTTACAAGTGCTTGTTTTGCGTTGCAATTGGTTTTCGACAACATTGCAATTGAAAGAGCCAAGCTATTTGCAGTGTCCACTAGAGATGAGCGATTCTGTGACTTTTTCAAAAGTCACTGTGTGTCAACTGTGCCTGTGACTGAAGCTTAACACAGATATATATCATGTGACGCTGTCCAAATGCCTTTTACTTTCAATTCTTAACGTACTTGCGAAAAGTCACAGTTACACACACACATATATATATATACCAAATCGCTCATCTCTGGTGTGCTTATGTGAGGTGGGCGTGACGCTAGGCGGTAGCGGCAGCAGCAGCAGCAGCGACAGCGGCAACGGCAACGGCGACCGAAGCGCAGCCAAAGTGAAATGCAAAGAAAGACGGGATTAAATACAGTGAAATAAAAGCGTTGCACAAGCTGCCAGTATTGTTATTGCAATATTGCATGTTCTTTCTCTTTTGTGTTTCTAGCTAAAGGCCAACAAAATCACAAGTTGCGCTTGTGTGCGTACGTGTGTGTGTGCGTGTGTGTGAGTGTGTGTAAAAAGAGTAAAGCAGAAGCGGCAATAACAACAACGAGAGAGCGCAACTCTGTTTCTGCCTGCAGATGTGGAAATAACTAGCCGAAAAAAATAAAATAAAATAAATAAGACAACGAAAACTGCCTTGCTGGCTTAACGGATTCACCATCGTCGTTGACGTTGTTACAAAGAAAAACAAAAAAACAGAAAAGAAAAAGGTAAGTCAAAGGTACAAATTGAATGCATATGAAATATTGCGACTTTTGACATTATTGTGCAGCAAAACAACAAATATTGAGTTGATTGTGTGCGTGTGTTTGTGTGTATGAGAGTTTGTGCAAGTGTATGAACAGATAAGCCGCATTCTCTGATAATAACAGCTGAAGTTGCGTTGTCCAAGTCAGTGTGTCACAATGAGGAGTCAGCATGCAAGCAAGAGAATCAAGGAAATGAAGCTAAAAATATAACTAGCAGACAGCAGGCAGTTTGTTAAAGGGCTAAATAATACTTAATTAGCTGCTTCACACTCTTATACAAATTTGTATAAGTACAGAAAACTCTTATATTCTGTTATACTGATACTTTGGCATGCGTAACATTTGCAATTGACTATTGCCTATCGCTAATCGATCTCTAATAGAGTTAACTATTTTAGCTGGAATATCATTATTATAGCTAACAATGTCGCAAGACCAAAAAACATATCAATAAAGACTCGTTTTTTTGGGTAACTAACTTGTTTTTGCCATAACAACGAAAACAACAAAATACGAAAGCAAAAATAACAAAACCCAAATTTATTAATTTATTTAAGCTATCTTATTTGCCAAGCGTATTACTTATAAATATTCTTCTTCTCCGTTTTTTTTTTTGCGCCACTTATCACAGGTAAACATTCGACACATTTATAATTCCATTCCATTGCTCTGCCTATCTCCAAAAAAAAAAAAAAAAAAAAAAAACTCTGCTCGCTCTCTAGTATTCTGCTGCGTGCGCTCTTCGCGCTTGTTGCTTTCTGCTTTTTGCTTTCTGCTTTTTGCTTTTTGCCTATCTTCTAATTACACATACGGCGCAAGTTAATGAATTCTTCGCTTAGTGTGTTTGCTGTACAGTTTGAAAGTTCTCCACAAATATGTGTGAGACTGACTGACCGATGATTCATAACGGTTAACACGCTTATTGCCGTTTGCCTTTTGTCGCCTTCAATCGCTAGAATACGTGCGCTGGCAACATGAGGTCTTGGCAACATTGTTGCCCAGCATCTTTTTGGCGCTGCCAATGAACTTTTCCCACAAATAAACAAACAACAACAAAAACTTTCACTTAGCAAGCCCATTGAAAGAGATAAATGGCATAAGATAGCCGCTGCCGCCGCCGCCAATTGGCCAATATCCATGACGTGCCACGCACGCAGCCAAATCCAAACAGTCAATTAAAATTGACGGCGCAGCGATTGCAAAAAGTGAAAAGTAATCAAAAAAAAAATAAACAAAAAATACAATAAAACGAAGAAGAAATGAAAATAAAACACACATAATTGCTTATAAAACACCCACGTTGCTCACACGCCGGCTGTGACGTCATGCGATTGGCAGCTTGCCAGCAACACGCACATGTAGCTATACACGGACGATCAGCTGGCAACATGTAGCCATATGCTGACTTTTTGCAACTTGTGGCTTTAGCGTGTTAAATAACAAATAACCATAAATAATTATGCTGTGCAAAATTAGCTAACTGTTTATTATTTTCCTATGCCCAGCTGACGCTGATGACGAGACTTGCAGCTCAGATTACCAGACAGTCTCGTGTAAACTGTGTGTGTGGGTGATAAGAAATGAGCAATATCAAGTCGAGCCATAAATGCGCTTGCCAAGTGGGAGTTCATTATATGAATATATATGTAAATACATACATATATGCCTATTTATGTATATGCAAATCCATATATTTAACGCTAATCGTTATTTGCAAATAAAATTGGATTTTATATATATTATTTTATTTTTATATATAAATGGAGATTAATTAAACTAAATATTTAAAACTCCAATTGGCATGTTACTTAACAGTTGCAACTTAACAGCGCTCTTGCTTAACATTGTGCAGTGTTGCAGAACGTTTAAGCTGTGTTGCTAAACATTTAAGGAATCTGCCATGTTGCTAGCAACATACTAAAAGGAACAAAGCAACTCTGCAACACTTAACAGACCGCATGACGTCACTGACCGCAGCAGGCAGTTCAATGGCTGTCGCCAAACATCAACCAAACATGTCTTATATATATACATATATGTGCAACAAAAACTATGACAAAACGCTTAGCTCGCCGCGCACTTGAGCCGTGCATTAAAAGCGCATATCAAAAGCCAAAACAAGTGAAACAAACGACCATAAACAATGCAAAAGTGACGCGACTTTTACGCATTGATTGTTTTTCGGCTTTTAACGGCAAGTTTTGTTTTGTCGCTCACACACACACACACACACACACACAACAACTTGAAATTGCTCCTTTTTGCAGACTTTTTGTTTACATACCGAAAGAGCTTCAAATTTCAATGAGTTGCAACGGTTTCAATTTTTTGCTGAATGCAAGTACACTGGGCGAAAAACTGAAGACTCAAAGATTGTTTCTTTTAAATGAAAACGAAATTGATTATTTGTAGGTCAGCAATATTATGAATATTATAAATATAAATATTAAAAATTATATGTAAGAAAAACAATCTTCTATAAAAATAATTAGTAATAAAAATAACTAAAAAAAAATAAAAAAAAGTATTTATTAAAATACATATATAAAAAATATTTCTAAAAATAAAAAAAATATTTAAAAATATATACAAAATATTTATAATAATATACAAAATATTTAAAAATATATAACAAATAATTTAAAAAAATATATAAAAATATAAAAAAATATATATAAAAATTAAAGAAAATTCAATTTGTTTTCATATAAGACTTAAATTTAAATGTCTAAATATCTTAATCAAAGCAATAATTTCGCATATCTTTGAGAAGGCTTTTTCTTAATTTTTATAACATCTCTCCAAGGTATAGCAAGTCTTCTTTATAGTTTATTTGTGATATTATAAAGTTTATTTAACAACAAAGTTAGCTTGATATTTGGCAATAAATAAACTGTATATTTAACAATATTAGCTCGTAGACCAGACTTTCTTTCTTTCAGTGTATGCATAACAGTTGTTTCAGTTGCTTTTCTTTTGGTGTATGGTGCTCATGTTACAGTAAGCACTCGAATATGTGGCCCGTGTCAACTTTCACTGTATTTGGCTGTTGAGTTTATATCATCTGTGCTTTAATTAGACCCATTGCTTTGTTTTAATTTTATTAGTTTTGCTGTTGTTTTTGTTGTTGTTGTTGCAGTTTTTTGATAGCGCCTCAAGGCGCGGTCATCGCACAATTTGGTAGATTTGAATTTCTCTGTGTTGCTTGGAAAGTTTAGCAAGACAAAGAAAGTCGAATGGGCATGCAAATCTGATTGGAAACCAGCTGAGCTGAGCTGAGTTGAGTTTGGCTTAAATTAGAAATTCCAAAAGAATTCGGCATAGGAATTACCAATTAAAGTTTGCTACTGTTTGTTGTTGTTGTTTTTGTTTTTTTAACAAAAATTCTTCTCTTATCGCTTTTGCCATTTATTTCATTAAACATTGTCGAAGTGAGTTTCCTTTAGTTAGTTTTTATTTGTTTAGCTGGCGTAGGTAAATATTGATAACAGGTAGCACTGGCTAACAAGTTCCGCTTAGTGACTTTGTTAATTAGCAAAAGTTTCTGCGTTTGAATCAATAAACTTAACTACTGATATAAGAAACTACTTTCTAGGCGAAGTAGTAAAACTGATTTTGTTTATATAAGGAAATTAATTTATTTGTTTTTTAATTTTGTTATTATTTTAAAAAAATTTTTTATTTCGGTTTTTGCGCTTTTCCAATGAAATTTTTTAATATTATAAATGTGTTTCATATTAAAAAGGCGCTAAATTTAATTGAATTTTATTTAGTTAATTTCTAGCCAAATGTGATTTGGTATAGATTAAGGTCAAGTTATTAATTTGAAACTTGATCTTACTCATATGAAAGAAGTAGCTCTAGGCGGGAATGCCCAATAAGAAGTTACTTGGAGTCTCTTGCCGAGGCTACTTCCTATATAACTTATGTAGCTATATTTAACATACTTTCAACTAACATAATTGATTAACATAACACTTAACATTTACTTCAGAATTTGGCTTTTTGCTTGATTTAAAAACATCTAAATTATATTGAAATTTAGAATTTTAGCATTTTCCATGCCAAAATCATGTTGTCCTTTACTAGTTTGCAATAAAAAATTTATTATTTTCAAATTTTGTTTAAAATTTATTTTGCGTGTCAAAATTTGCATTAAAAGTAACTTTTTGGGTGCAATACTAATTAGAATATAGATAGTTTAGAAGTCGAAATATTTGTGCAATTGACTAGGAATTCGACTAAATTTATGAGTCTTCAATAACTAATTCATTTCTTTTAAATTATAAAAAGTCTAAGTGCTGAGCCTGAATATATCTATCAAGACATGTTGCATATTTTATACATTTTCGGCTTTTGTTATTTATTTATTTTGATGCCTTCGCCTCAAATTTATTTCAAATACTAGAGACGTATTTCAAATACTAGAGACTTGTGCTTTGGCAAATACACTCATATGAATTACATATTCACGCTCTGAAAGTTTGATTGAGAAAGTCCATCTACAAAAAAACTTATTCAATAATGAAGTTCCCATAATACTTGTATACGCATATTGCAGCCCAAGCGCAGTTGCTGCGTAAACAGCGCAGTTTGTGTGCATTCGTTGCTTGTATATATGTGTATATGTCTATGTACATATACATATGTAAAAGAAGCATAGAATGTTTGAAATATTGGCTCTTCGCAGGGTTCAGGGAATCTCCTAGTCGAGCACTCTTAATTGTATTTACTACATACAACTTTGACTCAGTCTAAAAAATGTATTTTTTTGAAATTTATTCACTTTGGTATTGAACTTATTTTAATAAAATTTGGAATGATAAAAAAACGAGCAACGACCCAATTTTGAATTTGATTTCTGACTGCTTCATCATGTTCAGCACTTAAATATTGCACAAATTTCTTTTTTTTATCATTATTTATAATCATAGCGTTCATTAACTGATATCGGATATTTATGGCGATTAAAACAATATTTATTTTCTGAGATTATAATTTATCTATGTGCGCATATGCTTATATGTTTATATATACATACATATGTATATATTAAATATATATTTTTATATATATTTATTTAACCAAATATCATGTGTGGGCGTTGCCCAAAGTCGATCATAATCTTTTACTGCAGCAAATTTGCTTGTTTATATTTGATAAAAATGTATAATATAATATATAAAATATAATAATACACAAAAAATATACATTTATACAGTATATTTATATACATTTTGTATACATAGGTTTGCTGATAACAGAATTCACTAGAAAGAGCGCGAAAGGGAGAGAGAGAGAAAGAGGAATAGACTTTATAAGCAACATGAACTTCTGTTTGTTCGCTCAGTAATTAAATGTCAAATAACGAGGCGCACAGCTGTTATGCCACAGACTCTCTCACTCGCTCCCTCTCTCTCGCTCTCTCTCTCTCTCTCACTCGCTCTCTCTCCCTCTCTCTCTCTCTCTCTCTCTCTCTCTCTCTCTCTCCACTCTCACTCTCACTCACTCAGTTTCTCAGTGAAATTCATACTACTTCCGTTTGCCTCAGCTTCTTTACCGGCATTTCAACTATGCTTTGTGCGCTTATCTTAAAACTTACACACACACACACACACACCCGCGTGCGTATAACAATCAACATTATTATTTATATTAATCTGCTTTGATATGCGGCTCAACTGAACAACTTTATTTGCCAGTATTTGGCGACCTTGCGCTGAAACCAAAAACATGAAACAGCGAAATGGGAATTGATAATTGGGGAATTGGGGAATTGGGAACTTGGGAACTGGAAATGAATTCATTTGCTGTTCGCATTTGGTCTGCGGCTAATGAATTAAACATGAAAAGCAGCCAAATCGATTTTCATTTATTTAATAGGTCACGAAAGCAACAACTACAACAACAGCAACAACAACACAGAACAACTTGAAGAAATGGCAATGAATATCAATGTGCAGATGACGAAGAGGCACGCACTTTTTGTGCAATTTGCCTTTTATGGCTATTTAGCATAGTTTCTTTTTACGCTTAACATGCGCAACATGCGCCAGCAACATTTACACTTGCCTGCAACATTTGCATTTTAATAGAAATGTATATATGTAGTATATATAACATGTATTGATCGCTGTTAGCAACATTTTGACTGTAAAACTTCAATGTGAAGTTAACATTTACTGTAACAGCCCGATTGAGTAATATTCTAGGTAATGCAAAGCGCTCTGTTAAGTTAACAGTGAAACGTCACTTATGAAAATGAAGAAATGAAGAATTTGACACTGTTATCTATATTACAGCTTATCTATATTATACAATATTACCAATTATATATAGATTCGTTAATCGGAAAATATATTGGTTTTATTATTTTTGTTTGCTCTAAACCGTTTTCTATGCAGTTATTGCTCAAGTAATCCGTTGACCGCTCTTATTTTCGTGTTGAATAACTTTTACTTTATTTTCCAAGACTTTAAATTGAAAAACTGAATAGTATTAATAAGTATTATACGTTTCCCATCAATCCACATCATTATATCGACCACTTTCTATCATTATATTAAAAATCTGATGGTCAAAGATGATGTGCAGCATTGGTAGCTTCTGCCAAGATTTCTGTAGCTGGTTTAAGCAGTTTATATATTTTTTTAGGGCTTAAAACTAGCAATCATACGCAGTCTTCGATTTTTTAATTGCTGCACTACGTTTTTTTTACATTTTTTCGAATGTTTCTGACATTGCTGCAGGTCTGAGCACCTTCAACGTGTATTAAACTAAAATATTTAGATAGATTGGCATAAATAGGCATTACTTTATGGCGAAAACTCAGTGAACACTATCTATTAACCATTATTCCCGACACATCATCTAATTTGGGCACATCATAGCTGCTGCCAAAAGACCTCACAGCTTATGCCATTATCTACAAATTTTTTTTAGATTTTTGGGCAAAAAAATAAAGGATTGACTATTTTTATGGCGTTTACTATTGAAATTTGTTTTTAAATACTTTATTTTGTTTGCTTTGGAGCATTTGCCCGATCTCAGTTTAAGTGCTCGCCAAACTTCACCTGGGATAACAGAGCAGAAAGTGATAATGTGACGTCACAACAGAACTGTTAGTTAACATTTCGTAACCTACTGTGTCTTTTAACAGTGCCATAACAGCATAATGTTTATGCATTAACATGAACCAACTAACCCACTGTTATCTCTATTAACATTAACTGTTAACATTAGCTGTTAGCAACATATTGTTATCTCAGCAACATTTCTGCATAAACTTAACAGAACTCGCCATGATATATATAAAAAGAAATTAGTTTCTATAGGCAACTTTTCAACAATTTAGTCTGGGAAAAAACATAAATCATCGACGCTGTGAAAAGTGGAAAAACAGCTTAAAATAAGAGCACACAAAAAAAAAACGCAAAAAAAGAAGACCAAGAAACCGGCTTAACAACTTGATTCAAAGTTCAAGGACATTTTTGCAGTCTGCGCAGTGCAGAAAACTTGCCAGTTGCGTGAATTGCGTTGGTTGTTGCTGTTGCAGTTGTTGCTGTTGCAGTTGTTGCTGTTGCAGTTGTTGCTGTTGCAATATTGTAGGCGACATGGCAAGTGGTTTTTGTGTGGAGCGCCAAGTGAAAACTGTCACATGGTGCACCCAGAGGGAACCACCACAAGCCGACACCCACTTCGCCTTCTAAAGTGCAAACATTTGTTCGCCCATTGTTGCGATTTGAGGGCGGTGGCCGCCAAAGTTGAACTTTTACTTTTTCTTAACATGATTTTACATGAGCCTGAGCATGAGCAGGCAATATAAAATGTGCATGGCGAGAGCAGAATGCATAGTGAATGAACTTTAAGTTTAACAACTTTCAATTATTTAGTTAGGTATTTCCTATGGATTAGACTTTGTCTGCAGCCCAAAACATTTATTTATGATTTACAAAATCTGATTGTCATATATAATTTTTGTTGTCTTTATCTTTACGTCACTTCTCTGCAATTCTCATGCAATCAAATGTTGCAAACTGGTTTTCATATTTCTCAGTATCATTTATCATTTGACTGAAGCTATAAATTATATATATACAAAAATATATTGTATTTCTGATTTATGAAAATAACTCGACAATTGAATTCCATAAAAAAATATTCATTTGATTGATTTATCAACAAATTCTCAATTGAATGGAGAATGCAATGAAACTGAATGTTAAAAATAAATACAAAAATAATAAGAGAACAAAAATTTGATGTAATAAAAAATTATACCAAAATTATACATAATTTTACTAATAAATAAGATGTAAACAAAAATAATAATTGAAATAAATATTAAATATTTGATAGTTAAATAATTTAAATAAAATAAATATATATTTTAAAAATTGTATTACAAAAATATATTTTGAAAACAATATTTAAAAATTTCTTTTGAAAAAAAAAAAATAAAAAAATTTCTTATAAAAATAAAATTTTTAAAAATATATTTAAAAATTAATATTTTAAAAATATATTTAAAAAATAAAATTTTAAAAATAATAAAATGAAAAATTTATATTTAAAAAATAATATTTTAAAAATATATTTTTAAAATAATATTTTAAAAATATATTTTAAAAATAATATTTTAAAAATATATTTTAAAAATAATATAAAAAAATATATTTCAAAAGTAATATTAAAAAACATATATATCTAAAAAATATTAAAAAACTATATTTTAAAAATAATATAAAAAATGTATATTTAAAAAAATTATAAAATAAAATAATAATAATAAAAATATAAAAATTATATTTTAAAAACAAAGACTACATACAACAAATATTAATATATATATATATATATATATATATATATATATATATGTGTATATATATATATATATATATATATATATATATATATATATATATATAAAACAAATTTTTTATAATAAATAAAGTATATAAAAAATATACATATTTTTTCTAATAAATAAGATGTGAAAAATAATAATTGAAATAAATATCAAATATTTGATAGTTAAATAATTTAAATCAAAAAGAATATATTTTAAAAATATATATTTTGTAAAAAAAATATAAATAAATAAAATATTTTAAAGAAAAACAAGTTCTTAACAAATGTTAAAAAAAAATATTAAATACAAAGTACCATAAATATATTTAAAAAAAAATAATAATAATTTAAAACAAGTTCAAATATTCAAAAATATATTTAACAAGAGTATTCAAAAATATATTTAACAAAAATATTCAAAAATATATTTAACATAAATAGTTTTAAAATATTTATATAAAAAACAATTCGAAAATTCAAAAATGCAAATTGACAGACTTCCACTTGTTCCACAGTGTGGAAACTAATGAGCAAGACATATTAATAGATACATTGTTTCAACCCCGTCTGTGTGTGTAAGTGTGTGTGTGTGCACGTGTTTGTGTGTGTGCACGTGTTTGTGTGTGTGTGTGTGTGTGTGTGTGTATGTGTATGCACTTTTGCGCAGTGTCAGGTGTTTCTATAAAACGAGCGAGCATTAGCTTTGTCTGCCTTTCTTTATGCAGACGTAAGTGTATATATAATATATGTATTTGTGTGTGTGTGTGTGTGTGTGTGTGTGTGTGTGTGTGTGTGTGTGTGTGTGTGTTGGTGTGCGTGTTGATGTTTGTGTTCTGTGTGCGGCTTTTAACCCTTGGCCCTTAAGTCAGCAACCAGACAGCGAGGGTTGCTGCTGCTGTTGTTGTTTCTTCATTAGACTTGTCAGAGCGAAGTACGTTCATAAATCTTGGCGCAGCTTGGCAGCTGGATGCCCAAATGTCTGTGTGTTTGTTGTGCGTCTCTATGCGCCGGATTACTTCCTTTGTGCCCAGTTCCGCATTTAAATGCCGAAGTTGAAGTGTCGACGCCACTTGAACACATGCCGTATTTGGGGAGTTGGATTCCAGCGATGCATTCCCTAGATGCCGCCTGCCGCCTGCTGGCTGCTGCTGCTGCTGCTGCTTCTTCCGCCTTACCAGCCCCCTTTTTGCAGCCCAGCCAGCTGTCACAACTGTCGGGTTGTCTGCGCGTATCTCTTTCGCCCGCCAGTCCGCCATTGCCAAGGGCAACTGTCACGTTGTAAACGTCTTTGCCTCGGCTTCCGCTGCCTGCTAATGGGCACAAGCTTTTCATTTTGCTGGCCTAATCAGCATACTAAACACGTTTGCGGCTTTCTCAACAATCTACTGGTGCCCAATTTTTGTATAGCAACAATTACCTGAGCCCAAAACACTTCTCCAGCATATTCGCTTCTGCTGTCCTGTGTTTTCAATGGAACAGCGCACAGTATATATACATAAAAATATATATATATATATATATATATATTTCTTTATTTATTTTCTTTTATTTACGTGCTTTGCTTTCAACTAGCTTTTCCCATTGATTAATTTGTTGACGATGGTAGAAAGCAAAATACATAATAAAAAACAGGTAGAAAATAAGAGAGAATTTTTTACATTTAATACTAAACAGAATTCTCTCTTAAATCTAGAAAAAATATATGTTTTTATACCCTGAACCCATTGAAAATGGGAAATCAGGGTATAATGGTTTTGTTAAATGTATGTAACAGGCAGAAGGAGGCGTGGCAGACCCCATAAAGTATATATATTCTTGATCAGGGTGACGAACTGAGTCGATTTAGCCCTGTCCGTCTGTCTGTCTGTCCGTCCGTCCGTCCGTCCGTCCGTCCGTCTGTCCGTATGTATGAACGCGTCGATCTCAGAACCTATAAGAGCTAGAGACTTGAATTTTTTGGAAGTCCCTGTATAGCAGGCGCAGATCAAGTTTGTTTCAAACAATCGATAACTTATACCGTTTTAATGTTATCGATTAAAAACCTTTAATTTTTTTCTCGTACATATTTGGAGCTAGAGTCTCCAAATTTTACATTTAGCTTCATTTATATTTTATACAATTTCGGTTTTTGTTACATTTTGGATATTGGTTCAAAATTTTTCAAAAATTTTCAAATTGAAGGTTAGTTGCAAATATAGCCAATATGTGAATGACTTTGCAATTTTAGACAACTGACAAATATTCAATATAATATTTAGATCATATGCTGAAAATTTCATTGAAATCCATTAAGTATCACAAAAGTAATTAAACAAAACGTTTTGTCAATTGCAACATATGACCAGAAACCCACCCCCGTTTTCATTTTTTCAATACATGTGCACACATACATTGAGACATTCGAATGCGAGCATTCTTGTTTGTTCTAAGAATCACAACAATAACAGCTGACTGCGTGAAATTTGTTATAATTCTTAGCTGCCTTTAGTCTCAAATTTGCTACTGCTTGTCTAAGCAGTGCAGTGGCGGTGTTGTTAGAAGCGGGGCACGCCGTGCCGTGCGCGCAGATCTGGGTTCAAGCCTCAAGCCCCGCCGATGTCAAATATTTTTATGTCGTATTTTCTTAATTTTTTACTTTTTCTTTTATTAAATTATTATTACTCTTTAAAAATTATATTATATTCTTTAAAAAAAAAAATGCTTTTTGATTGTGAAAGTGCAAGATTAGCAATTTAATTAAATTTTGTATAAGTTTGTAATATATACAAGATACGGAATATATTTAAAAACGCATATCGGACGGGGTTCAGGGGATCTCCTAGTCGGGTATCCCCGACTAGAGTTTTCTTACTTGTTTTTTTATTAAAATGTATTTAATTTTAATTTAAGTAAATATAATTTTTGAATCGAAAATATATGAAAATATATTTCTATATAATTTTTTATAAATAAAATAATATATATTTATTATATATATTTATTAAATTAAATAAAATAAAATATATTTGTTAAATAAAATACAATTTATTTATTATATATATTTATAAAATAAAATAAAATATATTTATTATATATATTTAAAAAAAAAATAAAATTTTCTTTACAAATATTTTGATTTCACATAAAAATCTTAGAATATATCTAAAAATAATAATTTAAATTCGAAAATCCCAAATTCAATTTTTTTCATATTTAATTTGAATTGTTTTTTAGGCTCATGAATTCAAACTGAATCCAATTGGAATTTATATTCCCACTGTAAACTGAATCAACTATCAAACTTTATTAGTTTTTCAACCCAATACGCGGAACTATATCTATAAAAAAAAACTATTTATAAAATTATATATTTAATATCTCACACGATGTTTAGAAATATGACTCAATTTATGCTGCGTTAAATGGATTCATTAACATTCTGAATGGCAACTCAAAATATTCATTTCTCTTGAAAAAAACAATGATTAAAATAACTATTTTTGTGCTCTTTGTTTTGTTTAATTGTTCTGATCACAAATGTGATTCAATTGTCAATGGTTGACAGTTAATCAAAGCTGCCAATGGGCATTGATATATGAATTTATTTTCTTTATTGTTGCTGCGTCAGTTGTTTTCTACTCCCAAAGCTTTGTTTCAATTAAAGGCAATAAAATAAACAAATATTTGAATTAAATTAATGAGTTAAAGGTAATTTGAAACGTAAGCGAAAAGTAGATGCGCAATCAGAAATTTATATGAATACTTGAGAGGAAAGCTAAATAATGAAGGAATATAATGATACGTAATGATATATGCTAGTTGTGTTACGTAACGTAACTTAAATACTTCAAAAAAAATACTATACCATATAGTAATGTAAACAAAGTAATAGAAATATCGAAATTACGATAATTCTATTACTTTTATTAAATTACTTGAAAGGAAAACTAAATAATAAAGGAATATAATAAAATGTTACGTAATGTTATATGTGTTACGTAACGTAACTTAAATACTTTTATTACATTAGTTTCTGATTGAAAATCATATGTTTATTTAAATTATAACAAATATATTTAATCATTTGCATTTTAACATACATTTTATATTATTTACTGCAATAAAGAAAATTGTATAATATCCCAAAAATGTACGCTAAAATTGTTCAGTTTTTACCAGAAAATAACATTTATAATTATGTTTTTCTTTTATATTTCCATTCAAGCAAAAAAAAAAATGTATTAGGATAAGTAAATATTACAATCGTATATGGCATATATTATATTCCTTCATTATATATAATAATATTTTTATAGTATACCAATTTCATATTTGTACATATGTACTATTTGAATTTGATATTGGTTTTCATATCTTAATTTTTATACCCTGAACCCATTGAAAATGGGAAATCAGGGTATAATGTTTTTGTGAAAATGTATGTAACAGGCAGAAGGAGGCGTGGCAGACCCCATAAAGTATATATATTCTTGATCAGCTCGACAAACTGAGTCGATATTGCCGATATGTCCGTCTGTCCGTCCGTCCGTGTGAACGCAGCGATCTCGTAAACCACAAAAGCTAGATATCTGAAATTTGAAATGTATACTCGTGTATACCCTACGCAGTACGAGTTTATCAATTTTTTTCTATAACTCATTCCATTTCCTTATTATCGATGAAAATCGATCATTTTACTTTGTTTTTCAAGCGTAACTTGAATACCGTTTTAGCTATAGATTGCAGATTTTCCATGTATATCCGTGCAATGAATACAGACATTTTTTAATTTTTGGATTTTTTATGCCCCCTTTCCTTAAAATTTGAAAAAAAAAAAAACGTATTTCAAATACTAGAGATTTGTGCTTTAGCAAATACATACATATGAATGTCATTAGTACGCCTTAGAAGTTTAGTTACGAAAGTCCATCTAGAAGCAAACCTATTCAACAAAAAAGGTTCCATAATATTGCCCATACTGCAGCCCAAGCGCTGCCCACGCGTAGTCGCTGCGTAAACTGCGCAGTAGCAGAGCAAGTGCTTGTGCGTGCGTGTGCATGTGTGTGTGTGTATATGTGTTGTTTGTATATATGTATGATTGATTTGAATATCGCATCTTCGCAGGGTTCAGGGTATCTCTTAGTCGAGCAGTCTCGACTAGAGCACTCTTACTTGTTTAATATATAAAATATAAAATATTTCCTGAAATATATTATTTAATATATAAAATATAATATATAACTTGAAATATATTATTATGCAGTCGCGCGACTACAATATTCTTACTTGTTATACTCAAATTTTATTATATTTAGAATTATCATCAGCCCAATAGAGTCAAGCGTCGCCTACATTTAGTACATGCAAAAATATCGATTCTTTTATTTGGGCCTCTTATAATAACAATGATAATAATAATAGAAACACATAATAATTTTGCGGCTCGTTTCAATTGCGTGGCATTTTCATTTTTCCGGTCGCGTTTTGTTTGTTTTTGCTCTTCTTTAATTCTATGTTGCTCGTGGCCCATTAATTTGACGCTTGAGTGCGTGTAAACCTTAATTAAACAACTTTTATGAACTATGAATTTTGCAACAACAAGAACAGCAGCAACTCATAAGTCTTATGACTCTCTTTATTTCATTTTTTTAATTTTGTATTTTTTGCTTAGCTTTTTTTTCTGTTTTTTGGGTGCAACAACCGAAGACAAAGCGTTGTTTTGGGCGCACCTGTTCCACGACCAGACTTGCCCCTGTCTAACCTCTCCCTCTCGCTCCCTCTCTCTATGTCTCGCTTGTGTTCTCCCATTTTGTCTCTCTTTTACTATTTTTGGCACATGTGCCCACTATTATAATATGGCAAGCCATTTAAGGCAATTCAAATTATATTTTATTCCGTAATCAAGTGAAATTTAATTATAAATGCAATTTTATATTATTGGCTTCGTCTGGGTTCAATGGGCGCTGCGCTGCTTCAATTGGTTAGATTCGCTCTGAAGTGTCTCGCTGTGCGCTTTGTGTTGGTGTTGTCTGCGTGGGCAACTGATATGACAAGACCAACAGCAGCAACAACAACAACAGCGACAACAACGAGAAGAGCAATCGTCGCCAACGCACATATTTCCTGTGGCCCGGCGGCTTATCGATTTTTAGTTTGACGTAGTAACGATTCTAGTTATTATTTCATTATATATAATAGACACAGGGATGTTCAAGCTATAGCTAACAACTGTCCATATAACAATTTTCATATTCCATATGGCGCAGAGTATTATGTTTGGGTATGTAACAAGCTGAAGAAAGCATTTGAGAAGCTAGAAATATCGATATACAGCTGTGTTCATAAAAATAGTAGTGCGTATAAATAATAAATAATAAAAAACAAAATAATAAATAATAAAAAATAAATAATAAATAATAAATAATAAATATAAATATGCTTCAATGCTTCACATCTAACTTAACTGCCAAAGCAGGGTATATTCTAGTCAACCATTTCCAGCTATATCACCTATATTCATTCGACTTGTCATTGTCAAGCTAATATACTTTTTCTTGGAAATTTACCACAACATTTTTTATTAGACAAATATCATTAAAAATAGACTAAGAGAACAGCTCGTTCCGTGGCGTGCAAATTGTTCGCACTTTGAGGCAAAAATCAATTAAAATCGTTTAAAAATAAACAATCAAACAATGAAGCCTGAACGAACGAGATTTTTGAAGAATTATCTATGATATGTGAAGCATAGGAATTTGACTTATTTAAAGTGGAATAATAGTTAAATAAATTTTAAGATATTTATCATAATATCTATAAGAAGTCCTCAGCATCTTATCAATTTTCTTGTACAATTTTTAAAATTAAAAAAAATTTTTAGTACAAACAACGACACATCCGAAATTTGTATATACATTAATGTAATTATTCCTTGAAAACTTCGTCCCTCTCTCACTCTTTGTTATCTGTCAATTCTGGCAGCACTTTAAGAATACAAATGTCAAACGAATCGATAACAATTTAAGGTTTTTCAATGAAAGTTTTCAATGAAAGCTGATTAAAGTTAATTGTTGGCATTTAATTAGGCAGCTTATAAATATTTAGTTGAAATTTTCGAAAACTTCACTTGAGTTGATGATTGTAAGAAGTATTTAGTTCTTCATTTAACAGAAAGTGTGAAAAATTGTTTCCCACAATTGTTAACGATCGCTCGCTCTCCCTCTGTGTCCCAGTGGCCCAGCTTGAAGGTCTTTGCATAACTTAAGTTTACACAATGCATTTAGGTGTTAGTGTTTTTTTTTTTGTATTTTTTATGGCTCATTGCGTGCATACCCCTAATGTAGGTGACATTGGGTCTGTCATAGTTTTTCCATTGCATTTGCAAATGTCATCGTTTGGCTTCCATTTTAGTTTGGGCCAAGAGAGAGGCAGAGAGAGAGAGAGAGAGAAAAAAGGTCAAATGGTTTTTTGATTTCATCGTCGTCCGAGCAACAGCCAAACAAAATGCCAAATGTCATGCTCAATGGAACTTGGGAACCGTTGCACTTGCTTGGCCAGCAGTTCTGACCCACTTGGCAAGCATATTGGCAAAATCTGCGCCATTAGGCCAAAACAAATACAAATACAAATACAAATAGAACGAAATTTCACTACAATTCGCACCAGTGAAGATGACGACAACCTTTTTGTGAAATGGCATTGGCTGCGTTCCTTGGAGGATTGGCTGGACTGGCTGGACATTAATTAAGTTAATTACCTGTCCGTTTGCCTTTTTGGACGTCTAAGTGGGCGCTGCCTATGGCAGACCTAGACACGCCTCAATATGGCGGCACGACACGATGGTGGCGTCATAATAGGCGCTTGGTAATGAGGTAATGGAGCAGTCATAACTCCGGGCATAAATTTCCATTTGCCAGAGAGAAAGGCTATGCAGGCAGGCATGAATGTTGCCGCAACATGCCACGGCAACATGAATACAACAACAACAACAACAACAGCAAATACTCTCCATAACAAACCATACAAAATATCGTAATTCAAATTTATGGCTCGACACGCGAATCCCCTCGAAAAGCACAAAAACTGAGCGTCGATCAAGCTTAAAGTGCTTTTGAAGGGGTGTGGGAGCTAACAGGGGGGGGGGGTTGGGGAGTGTGTGCGGTAGAGTAACCAACACACGTCTTGCGTATAAAACAAAAGCTAAGTGAAAACAACAAAGATTTAAGCCAACAACGAAGCTAAGATACACTGCAAAAAACATCAACAAAATTTTAAAAATTATTTAAACTAAATAATAAATTTTATTTTAAGAATTAAATGATTCAATTATTGACCGAAATATATAATAATTGAATCATTTAATTCTTAAAATAAAAGTTATTGTTTTATTTAATTAAAACTCTTTTTATCGCTAGCTAGCGCCACCTGTTGTCCAGCGGTCTTAACTAAATGTCACAATAGTCTTATATTTAATTATAATTATTATTAGAATTAAATGATTCAATTATTGACCGAAATATATAATAATTGAACCACATAATTCTTAAAATAAAATTTATTATTTAATTTAAATAAAACAAATTAATTTTTATTATATTATATATTTTAATCAATAATTGAATCATTTAATTCTAAGTCTCTTTTTTTATCACTAGCTAGCGCCACCTGTTGTCCAGCGGTCTTAACTAAATGTCACAATAGTCTTATATTTAATTATAGTTATTATTAGAATTAAATGATTCAATTATTGACCGAAATATATAATAATTGAACCACATAATTCTTAAAATAAAATTTATTATTTAATTTAAATAATACAAATTAATTTTTATTATATTATATATTTTAAACAATAATTGAATCATTTAATTCTCAAAATAAAATTTAATTAATTTAAATAAAACTCTTTTTTTATCCCTAGCTAGCGACACCTGTTGTGCAGAGGTCTTAACTAATGTCACAAAAGTCTTATATTTAATTATAATTATTATAAGAATTAAATGATTCAATTATTGATCGAAATATATAATAATTGAATACAGAATTCTTAAAATAAAATTTATTATTTAATTTAAATAAAACAAATTATAATTATATTATATATTTCCGTCAATAATTGAATCATTTAATTCTGTTTCCTGTTGGTTGTTATAGAAATAAATGAAAAGTTTGTTCTTAAAATGATTAATGCCATTCGAAATTACACAGAATACAGCTGACAGCTGCTTTTAAGACAGAGCTTCAATTTGCCATGTTGACTGAAATCAAAGAAGATGCATTACAGAATTCATGATAAAGTTGTTGTAGCTATGGCGAAAGGGTATTCATACAAAACTTAAATTCAGACGGCAGACAATGGCCAAGTGAAACGTGCCTGTGAAGAATAAAAATTATGATGAAAAAAATATGTGTATATAAAAAATCATAAACGAGCTTCAATCAGCAGCTCGGCCACTCGTGCGAGTGAGAGCTACCTAACCAGGCAAATGTCAGTGAGTGAGTGAGTGAGTGAGCGAGAGGCAGCTATGCATACTCATAGCAACGGTCGGTCTGACATAACCCACGTTCAGCTTTAAGCAAAGGAGGAAGGAGCGCAAGGGAACAACTGACTCATTGAACGGTTATGCACGAGGATGGCTTGTATACTGTAAGGGAGAAAGGGAGAGGGCTATAGTATAGTAGTAGCGGTGGATAGAGGCAAAAGTAGGCATTCAATTGGCAATGATCGCTTAATGACAACAATTTCAATAATTTGCACAGACTGTGACGTGAAACATGGAATGTCGAATGTCGAATGTGAAAAGTGGAATGTGGAATGTGGCATGTGGCATGTGCGCTGAAGCGCGCCATAGTGCTTAAATGAACTTGACAGTAGAAGAGATAACTGATTGCTCTCGCAACTATATGGCGTGACAGTTAGTTATAGAAGTGTCCGCTGTGCCAAGTGGCGCAGCTCTTTTTTGATCCCTGGCTAGCGACACCTGTTGTCCAGACAACATAGAGAGAGAGAGAGAGAGAGAGAGAGAGAGAGAGAGAGAGAGAGAGCTTAACTAAATATCCCAAAAGTCTTATATTTAATTATATTTTAAATCACAGACAGAAAATGAAATATTAAAACACCTTTTAAGTCAATCAAAGTTAATTGTACTTAGATAATTGCGATAAAAATGTTAATTGAATATTTTTAGTTTCTTATGACGGAGTAGAAAAAACTTTTTATGGTAGACATTTTAGATTTTTATTTCGCTGTTGCCGGAACTTTTTAATGGGGCCTTAAACAATTTACGATTTATATATATATTATTATTACATATTAATTATAAGAAGTATATATATATATATTTCTTATAATTCAATTAAAATTGAGTTAAAATATTTTTTTGAAAATATTGAGCAATATTATGTTTAATATTGTTTTTTTACTTTTAAATTTTATTTGCTATATTTATTTATTATAGATATTTGTTAAATTTTCTTAAATATTTTTAAAAGAATATTGAGCAAGATTATGATTAAATATTTTTATTTTTATTTTTATTTTATTTATTATTATTTTATCAAAGAAATTTGTTTATTTTTCTTATTTTTTTTTTAATTGTTGATTAAGATTATGTTTAATATTGTTTTTTTTTTATTGTTTAACATTATTTTTATTATATTTATTTATTATATATATGTATTTGTTTAATTATTAAAATTATTAAAAAAATATATATTTTTAAGAAATATTATGTTTAATATTGTTTAATTTATTTATTTTTAATTTAATTTTTTTATTTATTTATTAAACATATTTGTTTAATTTTCCTTAGTTATATGTTCAATCAGGCTTTTTTAAGTCATCATTTAATCCGTCAATTTTTTGTAATATTGAAAAACTATAAAACTTAACTAAACACCACTTAATAAATATTGTTTATATAAATATTTAAATGAGAAAATAAAAAAAATAGAACAAAATAATATTTATATAATAATAACAAAGTAAATCCAACATGTGCTTCAAAAGCTCGTAAGTTGCACCATTTAACTTATGATTCGATAAGTTAAGATATGGTCTTAAAAGGCCATATCAAGTTTCGAGCACGTTTAATAAATTCTAATTGGATTATGCTAAATATGGTCTAGTTGGAGTGTGGTAACAGTTTTCATTATGAAAATGACTAAAGCAGCTGAGGATGTGGACTCGGTCACGAGATACTTCCGTTAATGTCCTGGGTGTGTCCTGCCAGTTGCGCCTCCAAGTCGATATGAATCATCAGCAAGAATTTGGTGGCGCGCGACCTGGTTTCGCGGTGTCAGCCAGTTGCTGTTGCTGCTGTTGTTGTTAACGGTAAATCGGTCAACGTCGTGGGGTCATCATTGGAATCTAGTGCAGCAAGTCAGCGAGTCAGACAAAGCGCCGAGCACCACTTTGGCTGGAAAATATGTGGTTGCAAACAATTTACGTAAATTAGCGCAATTACAGCTGGCATTCTTTTTTTTCCATTTTTATTTTTTATTTGCTGTATGTATCCGTCAGATACTTTCTAGTCTGAACAAACGGAGCCATTGAAACCGGTTTCTTTTTTTTTTAAAGAGTTTCTGTTTACACTGTGTTTGTACTGTTTGTTGTGTGTTTGTTGTGTGTTGAATGTTATTTGATTTAATACTTGTCAATATATACAGTAGTCCGAGTTGTTGTTGTTGTTTTTGGAAAGATTGAAACATTTTCCAGACGCACACAGGAGAGCGACAAGAGCAAATAGAGAATTATTCAGAAAACGTAGCTTAATCAAAATATGAGGCAAAGTAAATATCAATTTACTGCTGCAATATCAAGAGTGAAACATACAAAACAGCGACGACGCAATCGAATGTACGCCGATCTCTTAGCTTTTAATCGAAAGTCGAAGAACTTACTAACTCTCTCTCTCTCTCTCTTTTAGCATGGAAGTTCAAACGGTAAACAATCTGCACAGCACCGCCGCCCTGTTGTCCTCGCTGCAAGGTGGCAGCAGCGCCAGTCCAAATGCTACGCCCAAGAAGAGCGCCGCCGCCGCTGCCAATGCCGGCGCTGCTTCGGCCAAGAAATCCTCAACAGAAGTCGCCATACTCGAGCAGCTGACCAAGAAGCAACAGCAACTCGACCAAAATCACAGTCGCGACTGCGACAGTCCGGCCAGCTCCAACTCGGAGCTGGAAAAGGATTTCCATCTGAACGGTTCGCTCACAGGCAGCACAGGCAAATCCAATGGCTCGCTTAGCGGTGCCTCATCCACCAATTCAGCGCCACCGGGCGCCAATGGACGTGGTGGCGGTGGCGGTGGTGGTGATTGTGTTGGCAACATCAGCGCAAGTGATGCAGCTACGAATGGCAATGCCTTGCCCGCAGGTGTGGCTGGCACGGCACAGTTTAAGAAACGCATCTCAAGCAGCCGCACGCCCACACGCAAGGCGCATCGCATCAAGTTCTATCGCAATGGCGATCGCTTCTATCCGGGGATTACCATACCCGTCTCCAATGAGCGCTATCGTTCCTTTGAAAGCCTCTACGAGGATCTGACGCGTCTGCTCGAGGAGAATGTCAAGATACCAGGTGCTGTGCGCGCCATCTACAACATGGGCGGCAAGAAGGTGAGTGAAGTGTTTTTTACCCATTGTAAATGGGAAATCAGGATAAAATGGTTTTGTTAAAATGTACGTAACAGGCAGATGGGGGCGTGGCAGACCCCATAAAGTATATAGTATATTCTTGATCAGCGAGACGAACTGAGTCGATTTAGACCTGTCGGTCCGACTGTCCGTCTGTCCGATTGTCCGTCTGTCCGACTGTCCGTCTGTCCGTATGTATGAACGCGTCGATATCAGAAAATATAAGCTAGAGCCTTGAAATTGTTTTTGTAGGTCCCTGTATAGCACGCGCATATCGAGTTTATTTTAAAAAATCGATAACTTTTCCCGTTTTAATATTATCGATTAAAAACCTTATTGAAATACTGTTTTTTAATTCTATCTCGAACATCTTTGGAGCTAGAGTCTCCAAATTTTGCATTTAGTTTCATTTATATTTTATACAATTTCGTTTTGTTATATTTTGGATATTGGTTCAAAATTTTTCAAAAATTTTCAAATTGAAGGTTAGTTGCAAATATAGCTAATATGTGCATGAGTTTGCGATTTTAGGCAATTGACAAATATTCAATATAATATGCAGATCATATGCTGAAAATTTCATTGAAATCCATTAAGTATCACTGAAGTAATTAAACAAAACGTTTTGTCAACTGCAACAACATGTGACCAGCAACCCACTCCCGTTAGGTCAGTGACTCATTTTTTCTATACATGTGCACACATACATTGAGACATTCGAATGCGAGCATTCTTGTCTGTTCTAAGAATCACAACACTTACAGCTAACACTGCTTGAATTTTGTTATATTTCGAATTTGCTACTGTTTGTCTAAGCAGTGCAGTGGCGGTGCTGTTAGAAGCGGGACACGCCGTGTCAAGCAGCTCTGGGTTCAAATCTCGCCAATGTCGAGAATTTTTTATTATTTTTTGTTTTCACACACACAATGGTGGTGTCGCGGTAGAGGTGATGCGCTTTGGATCAGTAAATGTTGGTTCGACTCCAGCTGCGGAAATATGGGATTTTCTTAATTTTTTCTTTTATTAAATTTTAAATATAAAAATAAAAAAAAAACTACTTTTTTGACAAACAGGCTATTTGATTGTGAAAGTGCATGATTTGCAATTTAATTAAATTTTGTATAACTTTGTAGTGTATACAAGATACGGAATATATTTAAAAACACAGATCGGACGGGGTTCAGGGAATCTCCTAGTCGGGCACCAC
Source organism: Drosophila leonis (assembly GCA_035045365.1). Lineage (NCBI taxonomy): Eukaryota > Metazoa > Arthropoda > Insecta > Diptera > Drosophilidae > Drosophila > Drosophila leonis. The sequence continues at coordinate 8,258,739 of JAWNPC010000202.1, read as the reverse complement.
CGACTAGAGTTTTCTTACTTGTTTTTCTTTGCAAATAGAAATTCCATTAACTTTGTCTGCTCTGCTTTGTAGATCACTGCGCTGGACGAGCTGGAGGATGGCCAGAGCTACGTTTGTTCCTGCAATAATGAGAATTTCAAGAAGGTGGAATACAATACCAGCTCCCAGCCCTTGGCCAATCTGACGCTGGCGAACAACAGTCGGTCCACAAATCATCGCCTGGCCAAGCTGCAGCGTCCCGCCTCGCCGCTCAAGAATGGCGCCCTGATCAGCACCGGCATCGGCAGCAGCACTGCGCCGGCGTCCAATGGCGGCGCTGGCACTGCAGCTGGAGCTGGCGCCACAAATGGCAGTCCGCTGAACAGCTCGCGTTTCAGTGAACGCAATAGCGTGGTGCATCCGCGTATTGTGACCCTGATCCGGAACGGTACAAAGCCGCGTCGAATAATGCGGCTGCTCTTGAATAAGCGCAACAGTCCCAGCTTCGATCATGTGCTGACGGCTATTACGCAGGTGGTGCGCCTGGACACTGGCTATGTGCGCAAGGTGTTCACGCTGTCGGGTGCGTCGGTGGCACAGCTGGCGGATTTCTTTGGGCCGGAGGATGTGTTCTTTGCCTATGGCACCGAGCGTGTCAATACCGCCGAGGACTTTAAGCTGGAAGCAGATGAGCAACGGGCCATCAATGCCATACGAAAGACACTGCGCACAGCGGGCACCACATGCAAGGGACCCAAGCCGAAGATGCCGGTCAAGAGCAAAAAGGTCTATGCAGCCGAGACGGGCGTAACAGCTGCCGCCGCCACACAGGAGGATGAGCAGGCGATGCTGCTGAAGAATACGGGCGTTGAAATTGGCGATCTGCCCGTCGCCATACGGGACAATTATACGCTGAGCAAGATGATCGGCGATGGCAACTTTGCCATTGTGCTGCAGATCAAGGATCGACAGACGGGCTTGCCCTATGCCCTTAAGATCATTGATAAGAGCAAGTGCAAGGGCAAAGAGCACTACATCGATGCCGAGGTGCGTGTCATGAAGAAGCTCGAGCATCCGCATATCATATCGCTCATCATGGATGTTGATCAAGTGACAAATATGTACCTGGTCCTCGAGTATGTCAGTGGTAAGTTACAGGAGAAACAAATGGGAATGGAACAGGCATGAGTGGAATGTGAAGATAAACTAAATATGAATGGAATGACCAATTTCAATTGGAAATTGAAAGCATTCTCGATATCCTAATTATTCCCTGAACCCATTGCCAATGGGAAATCAGGGTATAATGTTTTTGTGAAAATGTATGTATGTTAAACTGTCAAATGTATGTAACAGGCAGAAGGGGGCGTGGCAGATACAGATATTCTTGATCGGGGAGACGAGCTGAGTCGATTTAGCCCGTTCGTCTGTCTGTCTGTCTGTCCGTATGTATGAACGCATAGATCTCAGAACTTATAAGAGCTAGAGACTTGAAATTTGTATACTCATTCACGAAAGTGAAATGAGTATATTGGTTTTGTGCAAAGTCCATCTTTCTGTCCGTCCGTCTGTCCGTATGAACGCAAACCGCTTTGAAGCTAGAGACTTGAAATTTTGAATTTTGAATTTTTGTACCTCCCTGTATAGCACGTGCATATCGAGTTTTCTTTAAAAAATCGATAACTGTTCCCGTTCTTTTGTTATCGACTAAAAACCTTATCGAAATGAAGTTAATAAATTATATCTCGTATTTGTATTTTGTATTTAGATTAATTAATATTTTATACAATTTCGGTTTTTGTTATATATTTTTTTTTCAATATTTAATTTTACAAGCTTAAATTTGTTTTGCGTTAATACATAACTGAGTATATTTAAAAACGCAAATCGGGCAGGGTTCAGGAGATCTCCTAGTCGGGCACTACCGACTATAGTTTTCTTACTTGTTGGAATTAACATTGTTCTCTTTATCTTTTAGGCGGCGATCTATTCGATGCCATCACACAGGTCACACGCTTTTCGGAGAGTCAATCGCGCATTATGATCCGACACTTAGGCTCGGCCATGTCTTATTTACATTCCATGAGCATTGTGCATAGGGACATAAAGCCAGAAAATCTGCTGGTAACTATACCTACTTCAAACTGGCTTACAGTCTTCGTTTAACTTTATAATGCTGCTTTTTTCTATGACAGGTGGAACTGGACGAGTTTGGCAATGTTCTGCAACTTAAACTGGCCGACTTTGGCTTGGCCTGCGAGGTAACCGAACCGCTCTTCGCTGTCTGCGGCACGCCCACCTATGTGTCGCCCGAAATATTGCTGGAAGTGGGTTATGGCCTAAAGGTAACGACACTTCACCTATAGTTTCTCATCGAATATGTTTATAATACTTGCATTTTCTTTAATTAGATTGACGTTTGGGCTGCTGGCATCATATTGTATATATTGCTCTGCGGTTTTCCGCCCTTTGTTGCGCCTGACAACCAGCAGGAGCCACTGTTCGATGCCATCATCTCGGGCGTATATGAATTTCCCGATCCCTACTGGTCGGACATCGGTGATGGTGTGCGCGATCTAATCGCCAACATGCTGCAGTCGGATCCGGATGTTCGCTTCACCAGCGAAGATATTCTCGATCATTATTGGACAATGGCCAGTGAGGATAACGGTTGCAGCGGTGGGGTGGACGGCGACGAGTTTAGCAGATGAATCATGGCCGTTTGGGGTGTGTAAGGAGTCTAGTTACGCCTCAGAAGCCGTCATCTAGTAGTTTTTGTATTATGTAATTTAGCGCTATTCTATAGGCCTTAATTTATTATTTATACATATTAACACATAAACTACACACATTGCCGTTAAGAAAGAATAGCAACAAAAAAAAAAAAACAAACGACAGCTGCAACAACAGAAGTAGATGAACATAATATAATATAACAACGTGTGATCGGCGCTGAATGATGTTGCGGGCAGTTTTCTGAAATTCCAATTTCCAAACCGTTTACGGTTCGCTCCTTTATTTTCTTTTAACGCATATATATTTTTTAATGAAAGGTACATATATATACATACAAACATACATACATACATATACATATATTTTATTGGTATTTTTAAAAGTGTTTTTAATTAGTATTTTAATTGATTATAAATTATGAATAAATGCATGTTGTGTATATTTTCATAAATTGTTAATTATGTTTTCGGATGCTTTTGCTTTGTTTTACGTATATGTATGTTTTGCTAGCACTTGTAATGTAAACGATAAACGCGATATAAAAAACAAACAAAAAACAAATACATACAATAAATAAGCGCATTTATACAGACACCAATAAAACTTTAGAAATATATATACTGATATATAAAAAGAATGTAATCACAATTAATTTCGAATGTGGTAAAATTTTCAAATTTTGGGCGGCTAACAAATTTATTATCGATAGTCATAAGTTCTTTGCGCGTGGGTGTAAACTTAAGAATCGATAAATAGTATGCAGAGCTACTTTCGATGACACAACTAAAGACCAGTGGAATGGGTGAATGGCAAAAACAGCTGTTGAATGCGGTCACACTTTAGCTTAAAGATGTCTTGATAAGAAAACGAATCCCAGCGAAAAAGCTTAGAAAAATGGTCGATACTTTGCCAATTAATAGTGTAAGTGCCCCAAAAACATCTATTTATCAGTTTCATAAGAGCTGCCCACTCTTTAGGACTCGGGCACTGATGAGGAGGAGGAGATGGAACCAAAGTTCAAGTACCAGCGCATTGGCAACGATCTCAGGAATATACTAAACACGGACGTTGTTACCTGCAGTGCCGTCCATGCAAAGGTAATATTTGGCTATGTTTCTAAGTATTTAAACTAAACTTTCGATCGTATGGCAGTTTCTCATCTTTGGCACATTCCGAGGGCGAGTCTACCTTCTGGATCACCAAGGCAACTCAGTGGACTCGAACCTCAGCAGCGGAGATCGTCACACACACTCTGTGGCTGTTAATCACATCGATGTGGATCCTAAGGGCGAGTATGTGGCAACATGCTCTGACGATGGGCGCGTGAGTAAAACCATTTAAAAAATGAGGGTACCAGGCAATACTGATTTACAATTGTAGGTCAATATTACGGGCTTGTTCAGCTGCGAGAACAATCAAAACCTCAGTTACGGCAAGTTTATAAAAGCGGTGGCCCTTGACCCTGAGGTCAAGTCGGGTGTGCGACGCTTTATAGTTGGTAAGATAAAGGCCACAAATATACTTATACTTATTGTATATACTTATTGATATATATATATATTTTAGGTGACGACAAGCTCACGCTCTACGAGCGCAATTTGCTCAAGAAACTGAAGCCCAGCGAATTGTGTTCTGTGGAGGGCAACGTCTTGGCTATTTGCTGGCAGGGTAACTTTGTCGCGTGGGCCAGTCATTTGGGCGTGCGCGTGTATGATCTCAGCGAGAAATGCTCACTGGGCCTTATGAAATGGGAGGTGCCGGCACAGGCACGTCTCGAAAACTTTCGTTGTCACCTGCGCTGGTCCAATGCCAACACGCTGCTCATCGGCTGGGTGGACACCATACGAATTTGTGTGATACGCAAGCGCAACAGCATCGAAGCATCCTCTAGCAATCTGCCCGGTTTCGTTGTGGATCCAAGTGCGTGCAATAATAATCTATGCAAATCTATCTATTTTACAAACATGTTCCCTCTACACTTTCAGTCTCAACATTTCAAACGACATTTTATATATGCGGACTGGCACCGCTTGCGGCCAGCCAGCTGGTTGTGCTGGGCTACCGAAAAGATCGCAGTGCCAACTTTAAGGCGCAGCGGCCAGTGCTCTGCGTCATTGAGTACAAAATGAATACCTCTGAAGAGGTGTGCACAGACAGCCTCACTTTGCGTGGCTTTGAGGAGTATACGGTCAATGATTACAATCTGGGCTGCATCATTGAGGAGAATCGCTACTACATTGTGGCGCCCAAAGACATTGTGGTGGCCAGCCTGATTGAGACGGACGACCGTGTGGAATGGCTGATCAAGCATAAGTAAGTAAACGAATTGCTTTACTTGCTTTAGGCTAGTCTAGACATTGGTTACAGATCTCGTAGCTGCTAGAAGATTCAATGAAATTGTTAGGTATACTCCAGTCCAGTCCGATATATATATACATTGAGGAACAACCTTCAGATTCATAATTTTGCTGCCACAGGAGCAATTTATTTTTGTTTGAATTTCTGTATAAATATCTTAAATCATAAAACTTAATTTCTAACTTTGGCAATGAGGGAAGTCAATTGATTAGTAATTAAGCTACAATGCTGTCGCAGCACTTGTCCGCAGGCTTTGTCCAATCGTAGTAGTAGGAAACAAATACCCGCTGGCCGGGTATCTCGTGGGTGCACAGTTTGTTTACATAGAGATCATGCATTTGGCGCTGATTGCGCTTGTGCAGCACCAGATGATAGGGGCGACACTTGCTGGGCGTGTAGGCTGTATCGAAGCGTGGATCATGCCAGCGATAAACATGGCGCAGTGGCGCCAACCAGGTGCCCAGCGAAGCATCCTCCGAGACATAGCTTGACAATAGATAAGAATTGTTGGACACATGCTCGCATAGCTTACGGGAGAGCACATAGCCGCCGCCTAGGGCATAGTTGATATAATTCTTGCTTAAATAATAATTTAATTCGCGCCAATGTCCCTTGGTCTTGATGGTGGCTCGACCATTGAAATAACCCCAATAGAGCTCGGGCAGCGGCTCGTGTCCATAGTCGTATCTGTTTCTTAAGAGCTTGCGGTCGTAGGAGACGAGCTCGTTGAGCAGATTGTCCAGCTTCACATAGGTGTCATCGTCCACCTTCAGCAAGTAGGAGTATTCATAGTGACGCGTCAGCGCATCCAGCGACTGAATCAGCTTCTCTGTCAGATTCATATAGTCATCGTGCAGACGTGGCAGTAGCAACAAATCCTTATGCTGCTGTTGCTCATGCTCCAATTCGCCACGCAGCGTGGCGCTCAGCTGCAGTGTTCCGATGGCAAACAGATGCTTCAACTTGATGTTGCGATGCACACGTGGTTGGTCCAACTTTGGCAATTGCTGTTGCCAGTTGATGTACTGCTGGAGCCGCTGCGCCTGCGTTGCAACCGTTTCCATTTGCAAATGCCCGCCGGCTCCACTATAGCTGGGTAGGTAGATGTACTCCTCGGGAAAGTAAGTTTGCTTCAGTGGCTGCCCCAGACGCAGCCATGTCGCGCGCATGCCCTCCCGTAGTTCGGCATTGCCCGGTGCACTGAACACGAGTATCACTAAAAATAAATCCGGATGTGACTCTAGTTTGGCAACGCCGCTGCGTGGTGCCGGACATTTGTCGACGACGGTTAGAATGCGTGTAATAAAGCTGCCGAAGAAGAACGCCGTTATGGCCGTAAAAAGCGTAACCAGGTTATTCATGCGACGCATTTTGCAGTGGTAAATACAAATTTTCAATTAGCCGAGACAAATGCAAAACTTGCGAATAACTAGATAAACAGCTGAGCGCGATACTTCTGTCAGCCTATCGATACTTACAAGAGTTATCGCGGTATATTAAGTTATCGATACTTTCAAAAGGCATTGCGAACAGTCGAACGGTGCTTCTTTTTTATGAAAACAATATGAAATGTAATCAAATATTATTTAAAAAAGTAATTTAATGTTATACATCTGTATGTATTCATCTAATCAACATTTTATTTGGTTTTTGCAGCAAATTCGAAGAAGCCATGGAGATATGCACACATGGCGGCACTCTGCCAATGCTCTCTGTAGCTAGGTAAGGAATTAACGAAATATAATTAAATAATATAATGTTATCCACTCATTTATTTGAACAGACTGTATATAAACCATTTGTTGACCACGAAGCAGTACGAACATGCGGCCAGGCTTTGTCTTCGTGTGCTGGGCAACAATAAAACGCTGTGGGAAGAGGAGGTCTTCAAGTTTGTCAAGTGTCAGCAATTGCGTTGCGTGAGCGCCTATTTACCCACCTCGGATGATTGCAAGCTCGATCCCCATGTCTACGAAATGGTACTTTATGAGTTCCTCAAGTTTGATGTGCATGGCTTCTTAAATCTGATCAAGGAGTGGCCGCCCAAGCTATACGATGGCTTGGCTGTCATAAATGCCATACACGATCATTTTCGCAAACAGAATGCCAACGAGCTGCTCGAGTCCTTGGCCCTGCTCTATTCCTACCAGGGCGACTACGAGAGCGCTTTGCGCATGTACTTGAAGTAAGCCATGGCTCACATTCTCCCTAAACTGTATGTTCTAACTGCCTCTCCGCTCTCACAGATTGCAGAACAAGGATGTATTTGAGCTAATACGTCGCTTTGAGCTGTACGATGTTATCTCAAAACTAATCATTCCACTCATTCAACTGGATCGCGAACGTGCCTTTAAAATATTATTGGATAGGAATAAAATAAAACCAGAAGTGGTTGTCCATCAATTGGAACAAAATCAGGAATACCTTTACTGGGTAAGTGAATAAGACAAAGCCGTGTCGATCTATTCAAATCTAAACTCTGCTTTATTTCAGTATCTGGATGCGCTGAACAAGATCAGCAGTCAGGGCACATTCCACCAGAGACTGGTTGCCCTGTACGCCAAATATGATCGAAGCAAATTGCTGCCCTTTCTACGCCGTTCGAATGACTATGTCATACAAGAGGCGCTGGCGATATGCAAACGTGAAGAGTTTCATCCAGAAATGGTCTACTTGCTGGGTCGCATGGGCAGTATTGTAGAGGCACTCAACATAATCATCCACAGTGTAAGTGTATATCTAAGACTTACAAAATAACCTTTGCTCAACCGCTTTTCCGTTGCAGATAAAGGACATTGAGATGGCCATTGAGTTTTGCAAGGAGCACAATGATGATGATCTGTGGAACATTCTCATCGAAGAGTCCACAAAACAGCCTGAAATAGTAACCAAAGTACTGGATGGGATTGTGGGTAAGTTGTCCAATGATGTTTAAACATATTCAACAAAATTAACTAACTTTAATTAATCCTCGTTTGTAGATTATGTGAATCCCGTGTTGGTAGTCAACAAGATCAAGCTTGGCCAGACAATACCGAATCTTCATCAATCTGTCGTTAAGATGCTGTGGCATTACAATATTGAGGAGGAGGTTCACACGATTGCACATCGAATCCAATTGACCGACTACTTTGATACACACGCCGAGGTGGTGGCCATGCAGCGACGCGGGCGTCAAGTCTCCTATGATAAGGTGTGTCCTAAATGCAGTCGTCCGGTGATCATTAAGGACACCGCGCCTCCCAACGGCCTTACCATATTCAACTGTGGCCACATTTACCACAACAACTGCCTGATCGACAATCATTGCGACCAATGCTTGGATTGGGATAGCATATTGGAGGACGACGACTAATCATTGAAAGACACAAACTACTGTGAATGGAAAAAAGTCTGAAAACGGCTTAGGACCACTTATTATGCGACATCCAGCAACAATATTATGTATCGTTTCCATGCAATGTGTAAATTTTGATTGATAGCTTTAAGCTTTGCTTTTATGTACATGTTTATTTATTTATTGATTTAATACAAGATAAAGTTCAGTAGACAAGAACTTAGATTGTACACGCTATATCAATATTGTTATGTTCTCACAATGTTTTTTGCTTACAAATGCCTTCAAAATATGGACAAAAACACAAAATCCTTCATAACTCTGAAAGTAACAGGACAATATGTATGTGCTTTGGCCAATCGATAGCCTAGGCCGTAAGCTATTATTTGACACCACTTTTTTGCGTATCCTTCGAAGGATTTCTAAGTTATAAGATATATTTCTTAAGGAAAAATTCAAAAATCTTCTGCATTTGAAGGACTACCACCAAAAGGATTACATATTCTGAATGCTTGCGTCAAGCTTAATCTAACTACAAAAGGATATCAAGATCGTCCTTCAAATGGCTGAGATATAGTTGAATTACCCGGGTTTGCAGTTTTTCTGAGCTAGAATCACATTTATTTATTCTCATTGCGGATCGACGTCACGAAGGTAGCATAAAATATAATTTTTTAAAAAAAAAACGGGAAAAATGTTTCTCATTCTACTCTATTTTGCCTACTTTTAGGTAGAAGAAAAGCAAATGAAGGAAGCGAAGTAGATGATGGGGAGGGGTGGGGGTGGGTGAGTAGGGGAGTTAGTTAGACTAGGAAAATTGAGTTGGTGTAATATTTCTAAATTTCAATGCATATTTCTAAACAGCTGTGAATTAACCGCCCTACCACAGAGAATTACGTTGGGAGAGAGAGAGGAAGAACAATCAGAATTTATATATTATATTAGTTAATATTTTTATTCGACTTATTAAGACAACTTTACCCAAGTAATTTTACCACTGCTGCTGCTGCCGAGATTCGAACCTGGGATTGCCAACACCACTCTCCTTTTCTCCATCAACCGACTCCACACACTGCGCCATCGTAGATCTGTACTAACTAGTATACAAACTCCTAATATATACTGTATGCAATTTATTTTATTTAAAAAACATTTACATTGACTGGAGCTTGAACCCGAGACATCTCGCTTAGCAGGCATGCACTTCTCGCATTGCACCAACTGATATTCTCATTGGCTGCTATACGTACGCATTTTGTACTCTACATTTCTTTTAAAATTTGTTTTCATGGCCCAGGCTCGAACCTCGGATCGCTATTCACCGGGTTGCAACAAGCTCAAAGAAATATCGACAAAACGACAATCCAGTTAAATTAAATGAACTTTTAATGGAATTTTTCAACTTCAGTAGATGCGCAAAAGATACTCTCATAGAGCGAATATAAAAATACATCTCATATGCATAACCTAAGCTCGTACACCCTACCCTTGCATGGACATCATAATTAAATAAAAACGATCTTGTTTAATAGAAACTTACAATTTATGCATGACATATTGGCAATTGTTTTTATTACAACTGTTTGTGTTTTATTTCTTCTTTCACCCCCAATACACACAACACTCCAAACGGTAGTCAAATGCACTTAGGCCTCAGTCTCGGACTGAAGTTTAGCCACATAGGCGGCCTTGTGGGCGGCGACCTTAACCTTGCGTTCCTCATTCGTCAGTTTCTTGGCGTTCCATCTCTTCTTAGCTGGAGCCGACTTCTTGACGACCTTCTTTGGTGAAGGATCGTTGCGAATGGACTGATGGGCCTTCTTGTAGATGTCCTCAATCTGCCAAGAAGTAAATGAAATATATTAAAATTGCAATTACAACTAAAAAATATATAAATTTATTGATTTATATATAATAAATGAATGTGAAACCGTAAACAGAAAATTCAACCCATTTAGCGGGATGAACTACGAACATAGGTTATTTAGATTTACTGTGGTCCATCTTTGGCACAGCCAGCATCGTTGGTTACAAAACGCAGCAGTAATTTTGAAAATGGACGTCTATCAATTGCTCATATTAAATACATTCTAGATAGGATTGTGCAACCGTAAACAGAAAATTCAACCCATTTAGCGGGATGAACTACGAACATAGGTTACTGAGATTCACTGTGGTCCATCTTTGGCACAGCCAGCATCGTTGATTACAAAATGCAGCAGTAATTTTGAAAATGGACGTCTCATATCAAATACATTCTAGATAGGATTGTGCAACCGTAAACAGAAAATTCAACCCATTTAGCGGGATGAACTACGAACATAGGTTACTCAGATTCACTGTGGTCCATCTTTGGCACAGCCAGCATTGTTGGTTACAAAATGCAGCAGTAATTTTGAAAATGGACGTCTATAAATTGCTCATATCAAATAGATTTTACTTACGTTGTCAGCGCGGATGCCCAACTTGATGTAACGGCTGAACTGACGCTTGAAAGCCTCCTCATCCTCCTCCTCCAGAGTGCGCATATAATCGGCCACATGTTGACCAAAGATATGGGCACGGTGCACATCGGCGTTGAAGCTCTTGGTCTCGCCAGAGTAGCCTGGGAAACGCTTCACCGAATGGGGGATGTTCAGACCACCATCGACAGCACCCTTCATGGCGCCGAACACACGGGCACCGGTGGTGGTGCGAGCCAAACCAACATCCAAGTAGCAACGGAATGCACCTGGTCCCTCATCGACGGGCTCAACGTTGTATTCCTCACCAGTGACCTCAGTGCAGCCAGCGTACAGAGAGTCCAAGCCCAATTTGTTGAGCAGACGACGTGCAACGAGCAGACCAGTGCAGTAGGCAGCGGCATAGTTGGTCAAACCCACCTGAAATTATTGTTGTAAACATTAGATTGCATATTGCATTACATTATACAAATTTCAATTCATTTACCTGGATACCATAGTTGGGCAGCTCGTGCGAGTAAGCTGAGCAGACAACACGATCGCCTTCAATGCGAGCATAGGCGATTTGGGCGGTGATGTCCTTGTTGGACAAACGCACAATCAAACGGTACTTGGGCGTGTTGTACTTGTTCTTGTCCTGGAAAGTCAGACGCTTTCTGGCATAGTAATCAGTTTTGCCCTCACGACGCCTGCGGAATTTAACCTGGTAGCGCTTGAAGTACTGCTTGTTCTTGACTACCTTGACGAAACCCTGTAAACCACACACAACACAAAATAAGATTGGTTATTAGTTTTGGCATGAAACCCACAATGTTTAATCTCTCAATTAATGATGCATCAATGGCGGCTTTTGTATTATTCGACATATTTTCACTTGCCAGCACTTTAATTGAGACGTTTGTTGCGTTATTTCATTGATTGTGCTCACCATTTTTCACTTTTTTATGAAAATCAAACACCGACGCAAAATACGCGATGTCTTCACACGTAGGTGAAAAAGAAAAAGGAAGAAGCTGACAGGCCGCTTAGATGCAGGGTCGTATTTTGCGGCTTTGACGTTTCTCGCGCAGCTAACATTGCGTGCGTCTGCAAAATGCGCCAGATGGCGCGTTGGTGCCAACATTTTATATGCGCGCAAAATTGATAATTTAAAAGTCTGGTGAATTTAAAAAACAGTATTACGTAGTGTATTATATTTTAGTAACAATGACTCTAAATGTATTTGGGCATTCACTTCAAATTCCTCATCAGCATAGTGAGTGCCATAAAATCGATCAATTTCATGTTGAAATTTCTGTGAAAAATCATTTTTAGTTTAATTGAATAAATAGATAAGGTTTTATTATAGTTACCAAAACTTTTAAATGCGCCGCTTCGTCTGACGCTGAAGGCTCATATTCCGGATCCACATTTAAAAATAAATGCTGCTTGATATGATATAGTGCCGTAACATCTTCACTTTGTATGGTTAAAACTTGTTTGCCCTCCTCTACGCTGCTAGAAATTCTTAATTTACTATCTATAAAATATAAATCTAGAATATTATTTTCAATCCTGCCATTGGCATTACAAATATCAGCAATTTGCTCTAAATTGAGGCAACCAGGCGACATAATCTTTTGTTCAACTTTAGGCTGCAACCGCTTCGAACTTGGCTCAGGTAAAATGTCTGATATTTTCGGTTTATTATACAGATTTAGGGCAGAAAGTTGGCCACTGAATAGAGCGCGATATGTATCGCTGCACTCATGCACTTGAAATGGCAAGAGGACTGCGCTTAGTTGTGTGTGCAGCTCCAGAAATGCAACCAATTTAATTGTAAATTCAGGCAATCGCTCCTTGCAAGCTTTCTGCAATGGTATTATGATTCTACATTGGCGGCTCAACAGCAAATCCGTGGGCACACGATGCACATGGACATTGTGTCCATGATGGACGAGCACTTGCCAGTGGCTGCTGTAGAGCAGCCTTTGGCAATCCTTAAACCTTAACTGCAATATGGCATAGATGCCATTGCTATCCAGCTGCGCCTGCCTGGCTGTATGCAGCAGCAGAACATCAACTCCAAAGACCGGCAGCTGCCTACGAAACTCTAGCGTTGCCTCTAGGCTGCCCTCAAAGCTAGCTTGGTTGCGTGCAACTGCCACCAGTTGTTGCTTCTCATATTCGCGCTGTATGGCTGCCATAAGCTCATTTGGCTGCTTTTCGTATTGCTGGAGAACTTGTGCATTGCTACGTAGTTGCTCCATGGCTGCCGGAGTTAGATCACTTAGCACGCCAGCATCTTTACCTTCATCTTTGTCTGCTGGCTGCAGCACACTAAATGCGATCCGATAGAAAATGTTGTTGTCGCTGAGGCAGACGAGCTGCTCAATGTGCTGCACCCAGGCGCAGGCTTGCATCCCAGGCACCGACTTCACACATCGCTGCACCTGGCAATCATCCAGTTGGGCATCATATTGGAATCTCAAACGTACCAGCTGCTCCCCATCTGTGTAGTAGAAGTCGCCGTTGTCGCTGCTAGCATCAAAGTCCAACCATTCGCTCCCAGTGTAATGCATCTGGCGCTGTTTTATGCCCAGCAATTGGGACATGTACCAAATGTCCACAGTGCCGCAGCTCAGGTAGACTAAGCACAAATTCTGTGCGGGCAGCAAACGCATAAAATTAACAGATGTGGCATATATGCATATCAGCTCAATATGGTATGCCTGCTCCGTATCCACATCTTCATTGTCATCCGCATCCTGTGGCGTCAGTGCAAAGATGTGACCCGCAATACTGAATATATGTATTTGCTTATCCGCAATTGCCGCTGCACCGAACAGGCACTGCATGAACTTCTCGTGCTCTTGGGCAACGGTGATCGTTAGCAAGGTATAGGAATCGTTCTGCCAGTCGCATTGGAATATGTTTTGCTCGTCATAGGTGATGTCGTAGCTGTACTGCAGAGTGCTTTCGCCCTTGCCCAAGCTGGGCAAGTCAACATAAACCTGTAGCAGCAACTTTTGAGTATCAGCATCGTAGCGCACCACGCTGAATCCTTCATGCGTGCGTGCAAAGGCACGCACACCCCTCAGCCAGGATATGAGATGCAGAGATTTGATGGAGCCAAAACAATGAACTCGTCCGTCCGACATTAGCAGCAGCGTGTTGTATTCCAGCATGTGAATACTACGTAGATGACTGCCCTTTGGCAGTGGAATGCGCACCTTCGTCATCTCCATTCTATTTGTTTTCTTCGATCTCTTAAAGCGATAATTCAGCAAATAATATTCATTCCAAGTGACGAAGACGGATTTTGTTTTGTTGTTACTCGATGAAGAGTGACATATCAGACCGCATGGCTGGAACAATGTATCATCCTCAATGGACCAAAGTACATCATCGTCACTTTCCACATTGGCAGATTCGATCTCTTCGTCTATATCCATGATTTAATTTCTTAAGGTGAATAATATTCAAATGCAATGTACCACAATAATAAATAGACGTACAGTGTGACCAACACAGTAAAAAACAAAGAATTAAAACTGGCAAATTAATATCGCGGCTACATTTAAATATCGCCAAATATTAGTGATTGTTGGAGCGGTAAAACATATATTTATTATATATATGACTACGCAATGCAATTCTATATATAATTTTAGAGTCCTTATTAGGGTGCATTTATAGTTTAGTTACACCGATAAAAAGCTTTACTACTTACAAGATTTAACATCAAAGTATCTATGCTTTCCATAGCAACTGCCCTATCGGTAACTTTTACCCATCACTATTTGTCGACTTGGACAACGTAACGACTTGAACATTTTTAAAATTATAGCAAGCTGAATATTTGAGGAAGCTGGTTAAGCAGCTAGCAACAATGGCTTTATTGATGCGCTTGTGCCGGCGCAGCTATGCAACAAAGCTTAAGGATCATCAGGCGGCACTAATGGCGCGCAGCTTACCTAAGCGGGCAGCACTGCCCGGCGTCAACAACATCATTGTCATAGCATCTGGCAAGGGCGGCGTAGGCAAAAGCACTGTGGCAGGTAATTAATATCTCAAATCAAAATCATTTATTCAATTAATATATTTATTGCAGCAAATTTCGCTTGCAGCTTGGCCAAGCTAGGAGCGCGAGTTGGCCTCTTGGATGGAGATATTTTTGGACCAAGTATTCCACTGATGATGAACCTCCACAGCGAACCTCGTGTCAATGACAAGAATCTAATAATACCGCCACAGAACTATAATGTAAAGTGCCTATCCATGGGCATGCTTACGCCGCCCGATGGTGCGATTATATGGCGTGGCCCGCTGGTCATGTCTGCCATACAGCGTCTGCTCAAGGGCGCCGATTGGAGTCCGCTGGATGTGCTGGTCATAGATACGCCGCCCGGCACTGGCGATGTGCATCTCTCATTAACACAACACACACCCATCACGGGCGTCCTGCTAGTCAGCACTCCGCACAAGGCAGCCGTCGATGTAACAATTCGTGGCGCTGAAATGTACCACAAACTAAAAGTTCCCATCCTTGGCTTGGTCGAAAATATGCGTTACTCCATCTGTGACAACTGCAATCATCGCATTGAGTTTTTCAAGCAACTAACTGGAGCTTCACATCCGAAGCTGCCGGAGACGCTCATCTCATTGCCTCTGGACTCACATATAGCCGAGTGCGGCGAGTCGGGCGTACCTGTTGTTATTAAGCATCCAGACTCTGAGCACGCAAAGCTCTTCAACAAGCTGGCGCTTCAGATTTGGAGCACATTGCAAGAGAGACAAGAGACAAGTGAAACAGCTAACGATACGAAAATAAAATAAAATTGAAATATTGATTTGCATTCTGGGTGTATAGCAGCATGCCGGAGGAAGAAATCTAGCCGACAGTAATTAGATAATTCCGATCTTTAACAGAAACTATAATTGCTATACTACATAATCTTTGACTTAAACGTTGCCTGCATCATTAACAGTTCAGGGTTTTGTTTATTTGTGCTTCTTCAGTTTCTTCATTTTCTTCATGGCCTTGCGATGGGCGTATTTATCTGTGCGCTTTATCACCTCCTTATACTTTCGTTTGTTAAAGCTTTGGAAGGCCTCATCCGCTAACAGTTCATCCACCAGCGACTTCTTGGTCTTGCGTGCATGTTTCTCTTCATAATGATCCAGCGGCGAGTGCTGGACTGTGCCGATTTGGAAGTATTTCGGCAGCACCTTGAGGTCATTCTTTTTGTAGAAGTGTTTGGGATCGAGCACCGAACGCATTTGTATGATCTTCAGCTCATTGCGCATCTCATCCGTAACTTCTGTGGCCGGCAAATCAAACCAGCCGCTGCCCTTCGTCTTAGCGCGTTCCGCCTGTAGTTAAAAAAAAGTGGGTTTACATATAGGAAACACACAATTTGATGCATTCATTTGCAAGGATGGAGCACTCAGATTACTAAAGACGTCATCAATATGGCAACAGCGTCTGCCTCGGCCACTGCTGTGTTTTGGGCGACAATAGCACTATGTTTCATTAATTGGATAAAGTTGTGCGCCCACGCCTAAATCATTTGCCTTGACTCAAGGACAAACAACAGTCTAGCGTTAAATGGCATTGCTGTTCCGTTGGCCTTACAGCAACCGCCACATACTCCGAGGCGGCCGCTAAGATTACAACGGACGAAACTGTGTGCTATTGTCTATTGAGTGAGTCTCGGGTAACAGCAGTTGCCTCAAGCGGCAGGCGTGTGCGCTTGCCACGCCCATTTGGCGCAGCTTCGGTTGTCGAATATGTCATCATAGATGCTATTCTAAATCCCATAGTCATTCACTTCCCGGTTTTACTCAGTTACTTACTCTGTTTAGTATGGGCTGCTTGCGTCTGGAGACTGTGGGTAATGCTTTCAGCTGTTCTATGCCGTTTAATTGTTTTGTGTTTTGCATATCTTTTTCGAGATTTGTTTTTCGCACTTTGATATCCTCGCTCGTCTCGCTGTTGATTTCTGTGATCTTCTGGCGTTTTTGTAACTTATGCGTGCCCGCATTCTGTACCGCTTCGTTAACCATCTCAGTTACTTCGGCTAGTTGAAGGGCCACTTTGGATGGCCGAGTGCCAGTGGTAGTTTCCTGTGCGGCAGCAACAGCTTTGCTAACATCTTTGCAGTTTAACTTGACGCCAAATAATTCCATTTCACCAACATCCTGCTCATCTTCCTCTTCGCTATCCTCCTGATCAACAGCCAGTTCCCGACCCTTGCAGATCCCATCATATATTGCAGCCGAATGCTGTAGACCATCTCCATCGAATAATTGCTGGTCGCCAGCAGTGTCTACCATAAACAACGACGCCATTATTAAAGTCTTTGATCACAAACAAAAATTAGGCGCAACACATGCGGCGTCGTAGTAACGTCCGCGTTTCGTTGTGACTGGTAAAAACGGGCAATTCGCAAATACATAAACAAAACCTGGCCACACTGTAATTGTTCCACACGTGTTTTGATTTCAGCTGCGAGCGTACGTTAGCAAAATCGTTTCGATAAGCATTGAAATATCTGAATATGACAGTTTCCTTAAATAAATGCCTTATAGAGTATTTTCGTTGTCATTCAACCTATAAAACGTAGAGAAACAGTAATACTCGGCAAACAAGCTTAGCTAGTTATAACCAGTTGCTTTAGCCTTTGTCGGACGCGCAATTGCGTATTATTAGGAAATAATACTTTATAAATTGATAAACAGCAGTTTTTCGTGCAATGTCTGTCTACAGCAGTAAAACGACCACCACATCCATACTGAAGCCCTTCTCCAGCGCGGATCGTGAGCGCATCAAGACAGCAGCCCTCAACAAGGTGCGCTTCGTTACGCCCAAGGAGAAGGGCATCGTTGAATCGGTACGTGTGGCATTGGAGGAAAAGAATTTCCACTTGATACAGGAGTTCACATACTTTCTTCGAGAAGCTGATCTCAGTGTAAGTAAAGTAAAGAAATTATTGCATAATTTGGTTTACTTATGTATGTTTCCATCAATAGGATGAGGAAGTCGTGCAGATTATGAAGGATGCTCGGAAAATAGTGCACAGCTTGACACCGGACTTTGCCAATCTTGTTGAGGCACTGCTGTCGCTGAACTGGAAGAAGTATAACCCGGATGCCATTCAAGCCTACACCGAATTCAGCATCGATGTGATGATTGCCCACAGCTCATATATACATATTGGCATAGCCAAATTAATTTTAAATTGGATACCTTCTGATCAGGAGTCCGCGGAATGGCTGAATGGTTGTCCGTCGGAACGTGTGAAGGCTGAACTAGAAACTGTGCACAATTTACTCAATCGCATTCTAACCGCTGTGCCCATGGCTTTCGATGTGGTCATCGATATGGTTGCCTCAAAGTTTCCATATTTTAAGAAGCCAGCTCATGTCACAGCTGGCTACTTGCACAATGTGCTGTGGCTGATGGATTACAAGCCGGTGTTCGAGGAGCTACTGTTGCAGCTGGTTCTGCAAAAGTAAACCATTTGTGTTAATTTATTTGAAAAGCATTTGACTAATTCAATATTCTTGGCAGGCTGCTCATACTGGACGTGAATGCGCCACGCGATGAAATCGAAGCACTCAAAGAGGAAACCGATGACGAAGATGAAAATATGGACGCTGAAGCCATATTCGAAATGGATGATGTGAGCGCTCCGCCTAAACCGCCACCATCGTTGGAGCATCCCATTGGTCACATGCTGGACATATGCCTAATGAAGCTTTTCAAGTTCCTGGACGATAAATGCCGTCCGCAACCTGGTTGCGCCGATGATCAGCGTATTGCCAAAACTCGCTTCTTCAAGACGCTTGTTCACATCTTCGAGGAAGTGTTGCTACCCAGCCACAACACTCATCACGTGCAGTTTGTCATCTTTTATGTATGCAGCATTCGTCCAGTATATACAGAGATCTTTCTCGGCGCCCTTTGGCAAAAAGTGCAGAATCCAAATGTATCCTCAATCATACGCCATGCAGCCGTAAGCTACATTGCCAGCTTTCTGGCACGTGCCAAATTTGTGCCTCTGAGGTAGGTCCTTTATTGTCCTGTTTACAAATGTATACTAAATGCCTTTGATTTCAGCACCATCACCTATTATCTGAGGGAGCTGAGCAACTGGGCAAACACTTACATCAATGATTCGGATGAATTTAGCAGCAAGAACTGCTCCCTAAAAGCTAACATGGTTTTCTTCTCCGTCTGCCAGGCCATGTTTTATTTAATCGCTTTTCGTGCGCGCGATTTGACGATCAATCATAAAAGTAAGTTTTCCTATATTCAACTGGTTTTTTTTGTTGATATTAACTTAGCTTTTGTTGTTCAGATTTGACTTTGCTGAATACACTGCAGTTGTCCCGGCTGGCCATGTGCCATTTTAATCCACTGCGCTACTGTCTGCCACCGGTGGCAACCGCATTTGCGGGCGTCACACGTACCCACCAATTGGCATATTGCCACACTGTGCTGGAGCGCAATGCACGTCGCAAGCTGGCCACCATCTATGGCCATGACAAGCTGATGCCGGAGGAAACGCTCGAAACGTTCTTTCCCTTTGATCCATACATTCTACCACTGTAAGTTGCCCAATCCAATCCAAGATGAATTCCACTATTAATTTGATTCATTTTCGCAGGTCCAATAAATACATAGAACCAAGTTATCTAGTCTATAGGGTGCATGAGTTGGAAGAGCCCGTGGAGACTATTGCAGTTGAGACTATGCGTCGCAAACGTGGCGATTCCGAAATGATTGAGGATGACGACTTCATACTGGCGGATAAGCGACAAAAGGTCAGCGAACTGTCCAAAAGCCAACAGTTCGATAAACAGTTTTACTATGGCTCTTCACCAGGGTTTAACCAATAAGTTGTGGGGGACATAGATGTAATAGCAATTGGTATTTATAAAATAAAGACTTTTATATATTATTGGAACTTGATCAAAGAATGAGTGCATGGGACGATGCATTCTTGTGCCGTTCGGCTCGCATATGCTCCAGTCTGTGTCCCGACGTACGAAAGGTTTCACCGCATCTTTCACATTTAAAGGGTCGTTCGCCGGTGTGCAAGCGCAGATGCAGCTGCAGCGATGTCTTGGAGGCATAGCTCCTGCCGCACACCTGACAATTGACACTGCTCCGTTGTGGCAGATGCGTTTCTAAATGCCTGGCCAATGTGGACTTTAGGGTAAAGCATCTTTGACACACGTGACACTTGTGCAGCTTAAGCTTGGAATGTGTTAGTAAATGTCGGGCCAAGTCGTTGGGTCTCTTGAAGTGCTTGCCACACTGGAGGCAACTATGTCTCAGCTGCTCTGTATCCATCAAACGCCGCAAATGCAACAACATGTGTGTGCGGCAGTTGAATTTGCGTTCGAATTGCTTTTTGCAGTAGATGCACTTGAAGCTGCGCTGCGATAGCACTGGCTGTGGCAACAGTTCCAGGAGATTTCGCCTCAGCGGATCTGTTTCTAGTTTCGTGTGTGCGTCACAGGCAGATTTCGTTTGGAAAGTGCGACTACAGTGCCTACAGCTATAGACCATATCGGCATGTTGCTCACCCAGGTGCCTGTGCAGCTGACTCTTGGAGCTAAAGCTGGAGATGCACACGCTGCATGCATGCTTTTTCACAGCAGCATGCAGACGCTTGAGATGCTCATTTAGCTTGCTTCGCGTGGCAAAACGCTTGAGGCACTTACTGCATAGATAGGGAGTCTCTTTGGTGTGTGCGCGACGATGCCTGGCGAGCAGAGTTGCTTATTTCTGGAGACATGTGTCTATCCTCAATTGCTAATCTTACCTGATCAGATCGTAGCTCTTGCTGAACTCTTTAGCACAATATTCACACACATAGTAGCAGCTGTTGGGGCTCTGTCGCCGTATGCGCTGTGTGACGAGCATATGGACTTCACCAGCTGGATTGAGTTGGTCTCTTAGTTCTACTACATCACAAGATACTTCCTCCTCGAGAGTGCCTGACGATGCTGCTGCTGCTGCTATCTTATGGCTTGCAATTGCATTAGCTGTAGTCGTATGACTGCCTTGTAGCAGCTTCAGGGCAGCCAGCGCGTGTTGCGCCACATCGGAATCGTCGCACTCCTCGGCCTTGGCCACATCATGTTTCATACGCATGTGACGTTGCAGTGAGCTCTTTTGAGAGAAGCGACTGCAGCAGCTTGCGCACTGCAATAAATTTATGCATATAAAGGCATCAAAATCTATGGCACATGGCGAAAACTTACTGGAAATGCTTTTTCAGTGCTGTGCACAACCAGATGACGGCGCAGTAATGCAGGCTTGGAAAAGCACTTTCCGCATGTACCACAGGTGTTTAAACTTGCCAATTTGTCAACATTTTTCATTTTTTTTCTTTCAGTTTTTCTATTACCTCAAAAAATACGAGCGACTCTATGACTGGAAAGAAGAAGAATGTCGATCACAGCTGTTTTAATGGCAACCCGTTATTCCTTCATTTGCATTCACCCCGCAACGTACGAAAACAAAAAGAACAGTTAACTGATTGTTTACGGCAATCATATAGAAAATCAATTCTATTTAAAACTTAGTTTAGAATTAACCAATCTACACAGTTACAAATCGTAAACAAACACATCTCTCTACTTGGGCTGCGCTTAGGCGACGAATTCGTATGGAATTGGCGCCAGGGCGATGGGCTCTTCCAATTTCTTAACGAAATGCGACTTCTTTGGCTGCTCGGGCTGACGCTTGAGGTTCACCCATTTGCCGTCCTTCTTGGCAGCCTTGAGCAGACGCTCGTTCTCCTTGACGCGACGCAGGAAATCCTCACGGCACTTGGAGTGATGCACATGCTCAATGCGCACATTGATGCGCTTGGCTAGAACCTTGCCGCGCACACGTTTGTTTACAATGACACCAACAGCGTGTTGTGTGACGTTGAAGATGCGGCCAGTCTTGCCGTGGTAGGCCTTGTAGGGCATGCCCTTCTGAACGGCACCGTGTCCCTTAATGTCAACGATGTCGCCGTTCTTGAAGACGCGCATGTATGTGGACAGGGGAATGACACCATGCTTGCGGAATGGGCGAGAGAACATGTCTCTGGTGCCGCGACGGTAACCCTTTGAGTTGGTCATTTTGTTGGCTGTGGTTCCCTGCAATAAACAAACACTTTTAGCAACATTTCACAGAATGTACATGTGCACGGCACACGCGAGCACATTTTCACGCGCGTTTCAACTGCATTTTATTGAATTTTAACGCAATTTGTACAAAATATTCGCTAACCTTTTACGTATCGACGTCCACGCGGTCGTGAAGTTGGGGAAAGAAAGAAAGATGGCTACCCGTTTGGCGTTGCCACACTCATTCTTATTTGACGTTTTCGCAGGGCTGGCACTGCTTAATAACAAGCTGTGTAACCCTGGGCACAGTTGATTTTCCGATATTATGAATTTTTGCTCATTCTTAAACAAATCGTGCTTTTCGTGCTGCCACGAGTTTGATTTGAATTGAATTGAATTAGGCGCCAATTAAGTATTTCATTTTATTAAGTTAAAAAAGTTTTACAAATTCAACAGAAAACTAATTAATATTACATTTTTGCTTAAGTTTTGAGCACTTTGGTACACACACACATAATAGTAAATGTCATTTTAATATCTCGTTACATATAATTTATATTTTAACTATCATATATGTGTTATATAGGCATATATATGTATATGTTTATATAACTTGTCCGTTTGTGTTCACTAGTATTAATTTCTTCACAAAAACTCTAAGAATGTGGCGTCATTTCATTTCACTTTGTAATTATTACATGATTGGAATATCAAAGCACAAACTATTAGTAAGTTATTTGCGGGCATTTTTGTCAAATATATAGTAGGATATATATATGTTAGTATATATAATATGTATATTTAGCTTATGCTTATGCTTATGCATGTGGTACGTATATATAATAAATATTGTAAATAATTTCATAAATATATATGTAACCCATATAAGCATGTGTATACCAATATATGTATATATATATATAAATATATATAAACAGCACATACATTTTGACTTCCACACATCGATGTAAACATAAAATTTAACATTAAGTGTTGCCTTTATATTAAATAATAATTAGTTTAATAGGTTATACTTGTTTCGTTTCGTTTGGTTGCTTGGTTGATTGGTTGTTTTGCTTTTCTCATCCATTTTCCTTACTTAATTTCATTTGCGTTATATATTTTATTATATGTATATATGTATTTGTGTGTATATTATTGGCTGTTGTGTTTTTTGTTTTGGATTTCACAAATCCCACTACAAAAGCAGTCTCTCAAACAAATCCACAGCTTCTCAATGCAGTGGTCCTCATGCTTCACGCTCCATTTTCCATTCGTTGTCCAAATTTCGTTATCATTATTAATGCTAATGCCTAGGCGCCATCCTTTTTGTTGTGCCCGTTTTCCAGCGGCCTCTTTGTCGCACTGGCACAGTTGCAGTTGGTATCGTCCTTGGGCAGTGTCGTCTGATGCTGCTGCAGCTTCTGATCCAGGCGCGTTTTGTACGTGTACAATGATTGCAGCGGCACATGCAGCAGTTCCACAATCTCAGTGAAATTGATCTCTACAAGAAATACGGATTTAATTAGAAGAGATTAGTGAGACTGTATGAAAATCAATGCATACCATTCTCGGCTGTTATGCAGCCATGTCGTATCAAGAAATCGATAACCACGGGCGCCGATGTTGTCTTGAAATCCGGCGTGAATACGCGCTCCATACACTCGTTGGCTGGCAGCAGCTCGAATGCCTGCACCTCGCCATCGGCGTTATGTGGCACAAAGTCCACTGGCAGCTCCAAATCAAACACATATTCAGTATTGGGGAACAGACCTTGATCGCTCTCAAAAAAGAACGAGACACAGCCGGCTGAAACCAGATTCTTGACGAGATCACTTGGAATGGATGCCTCCTCGGCGGCCTCCTTAATGGCCGTCTCCATAATGCCATAGCCAACGGATAGACCGCCGCCCACCATATTGTCCCATTTGCCAGGCCAGGTCTCTTTGGTGTTGGAGCGCTGCTGCAGCCAAATGCACAAACCGTGCTGTGGATGCCTCACATAGCCATTGATGTCCACACCGTATTTGCGTACGCCAAACAGCGGCGTCGCCGCTCGCTCCATCTTAAGCAGTGCCTTGTGCTCGAACTTCACCTCAAAGCATTCATCCCGCCAGCCCTGCAGGGCCGAGAACAAACCATCGCTGCGCAGATTACGTAATACTTTCTCCAGGTGTACGGTACGTTCGTTATAGTCCCGGAATGCCGGATTCAGCTCCACCAGACCCTACCAATGCAAATAATATATATTGTATATTATGTATACACACTTAAGATTGAATTGTGGCTATTTTTGGTTAATATTCACCTGCTTGGTATATTGACAGTCACGTATGCAGAACACTTCAGGAAACTTGAGCAGCTGCTTGTAGACATCCGCTTTAATGAGACCGACTTGTTGTCCCCCAACCAGAAATGGACGTATGCCATCCTTATGAAAACCTGTGACACAATTAACGTTAATTAGTCAAAGAAGAAATTGCAATTGATATGACCCTGACGTATGTATGTATATGTAGATAGATAGCAGCCTAATTGTATTGTAGCTGACAAAGAAATACTTAAGATTCAATTTGTAATTTAATTTAAATATATAATAATATTGATATAATTTAATTGAAATTAAATACTTATGCAATTTTATCTGTAGTGAACAGTTAGAGTAAGTCATGTGTGAGATGCAAAAGTATCTGTAAGATACAAAAGTATGCGGGAGATAATAAAGTATCTGTACGAGGCAAAAGTATCTGTAAGATACAGAAGAATCTAATACATATTTAA
Organism: Drosophila leonis; assembly: GCA_035045365.1. Classification (NCBI taxonomy): domain Eukaryota; kingdom Metazoa; phylum Arthropoda; class Insecta; order Diptera; family Drosophilidae; genus Drosophila; species Drosophila leonis. The sequence continues at coordinate 8,233,968 of JAWNPC010000202.1, read as the reverse complement.
GAAACTGTATTATGCAAAAGTATTTGTAAGATGCAAAAGTATCGTAAGATGCAAAAGTATCTGAGACATGTAAAAGTATCTGTAATGTGAAAAAGTATCTGTAAGATTCAAAAGAATCTATAACATCTTCAAGAAACTGTATTATGCAAAAGTATTTGTAAGATGCAAAAGTATCTGTAAAATGCAAAAGTATCTGTAAGATACAAAATAATCTCTAAGATGCAAAAGTATCTGTAAGATTGAAATGAATCTATAAGATCTTCAAGAATCTGAATTATGTTAAAGTATCTGTAAGACCCAAAAGTATCTGTAAGATTCAAAAGTATCTATAAGATACAAAAAGAATACAGAATCTATAAGATCTTCAAGAATCTATATTACGCAAAAGTATCTGTAATATGAAAAAAAATCAGTAAGATTCAACAGAATCTCTAAGATGCAAAAGTATCCGTAAGATGATGCAAAAGTATCTCTAAGATGCAAAAGTATCTGTAACATACATAAGATGACAAACGCAATAGAATACATAGAAGACCTGGCAGATGCCTGATTCATACGAAATGTAATAATGCGACTCACATCTGTGGACGTGTTACTGCCAGAGATTATTAATCAAACTATATATAAATGTGCGTTTAAGTATTTATAAAAATAATCGTAATTTGCAAACTATATCAAGAGGAAACGCACTTAATTTGTTATCATAAAGAAGTAATTATTTATAGAAAATAAGAAATATATAAACAAAAGTTTAAAGGGATATAGATTCAGAATGAAATGTAGACAATAGACAAACATATGTATATTCATTTATAGGCTAGGCATGAATTCGAAACTCGCTTATCGCCAAAACATTTAAATGTTTATTATTACTACATAATTATGATAAGCCGTCTTTTATTTAATAATGCTCAATCGGTCTTTCCGCCTGAAATTTGTTCAAAATTTCATTAACAGCCCAAACGTTTTGCCAGTGTGGAAATTTTAAAGTTCACGCCGCGCTCAATTGGCAGCAAACAGCACGCGCTATTTGATTAGATAAGTCGAAAGACCTAAAAGCTAATAGAAATAATAGGCAAATAATTAGTTTGAAGTACTTTTTGTTTGAAATGAAATGCGAGCGGTTATCCATAAAAAAATAAAGTATATTTTAAATCATAAATATATATTTTATATTTTTATATATTAAATATTTTATGTAAGTCAAGGTGATTGAACTGGAAGCGCCTGAAGCTAGCGGTTGAAAAACAAACCTTTAAAGCCTAATCAATTTTGTGTACATTAGCTTTATTTGATTTTCTTTATACATATTGTATATATTAGATAGGGTATCTCTACAAACAAGCCAATGCTAACAAACCTGAACAGCTGGCGTTTTTATTGATCATATCTATATTATATATAGATATAAAAGTATTTTTGTATGTTTCTAAATTGCAGTTATTATCAGCTTTGTAGTCGTATCATTCTATATGGCCAATCGAAAAGAGATTTTTAATTAGCTACTGTTTTAACTGCCTTCAAATTACTTTCTTTAAATAAAATTTAATTGCAATTGGCTTGAAAAAAGCTTTATAAATAAAAAGCAATTTTGGCAATATTATTTTTTATCAAATTGTGTTAAATCACAAATAATGCAGATAATGAAATCAATTTACTAGTTTGTGCCGGTTGGCGAGATCGTCGCTGAATGGCTGAGCTCAATTATTGCGTCACTAGACTTGCGAATGTATGTATATATACATATATAGTATGTAGATAGAGAAACAAAAGAGCGAACCAAACATAAACAATGAATGCCCATTTACTTTTCGCTTTAAAAATCTATAGATAAACAACTTGAAATACGAAAAGTAGTTAAAGCAAAACATAAACAAAACAGATAATTCGGAAATGTGATACCCTGTAATTCGTGGAAATGTGAGAAGGCAATCAGAAATTTGAGAATGCTAATCAGATTAAAAAGTAAAAGCAATTACGTAACGTAGAATAAGATTTCGACAGCCTAGAGCACATACTGCGGTTCCAATTGGATACCATCCAATTGGTGTACTAAAAGTTAAGCTTAGATAAGTTCTTAAATAAATATGAAAATGTTTGATCTTAACTAATTAAATATTGAATTTACTGTAAGGCAAATGCCCACTTAATACAGGGTATGCAAAGAAAAAAATAGAAATAAAAGGGAATACAAAAAAACGGCAAAACACATTAAATTCAAATTCATTTCGAGATTCGTAGCAAAACAAGTTGAAATAGTTGAAAGCAAAACAAAAAGCATGCCGAATAGCAGAAAGCGCGCATGGCGCTTATCAGCAAAGATAGAGAGCTAAAGAGTGGTAAATAGAGAAGAATAGAGGTAGAGAGAGAGAGAGAAAGTGAGAAAGACAGAGGAAAAGAGAACTGTTCTATCCCAATTAAGTGAGCATGTGTATATGTGTGTGTGTCACTTTTTTTGCACTTAATCAAGCCATAAACATCTATCTCTAAATATATAAATACATATATATCTGATTTTTATAGCAAGTAGTTCGATGTGTGTGTGTTGAGAGATGTTTCAGCTGTTGCTGCATGTTTTGTTGTTGTTGTCGCTGAAAATGCTAAAAGTTGCCCTCAAGGTGATGCGATAAAAATCTGGTTACAAGACCAAATCAGTGGCAAATAATTTGTAAAATTGTTGCGCTGCGATCTAAACACACACATACATGCATACATACATATATTTTTATACACACACATACATACATATATTTATATTTAAATATATTGTTGACTAAGTTAGTCATCTTGCATTCAAAAAACTGATATACATATATTCATATTTACTAAGCACTTGCTTGATAAAAATGATCTTGCATAAGAGCTGCTTGTTTATTTAGCATTTTGTTTAATTGCAATTAATGTATAAGGAATTGTGAAGTGAAATTCGATAGGGCACAGCTGCTGTGCTGTGTGCGACAGCGTTTATTACTGCGAAAACCTGGACGGACAGCAGTAGCACTAACAGCAGCAGCAGCAGCAGCGCGGTGGTAAACAACCAAATAATTTAGTGCTATCATCGGATTACCAGCGTCAGCGCAACAGGTGAACTTATCGAACGGAAGTGGGCAGATCGATAACACTCATTAAATTAAATACAGCACTTGGTCAGAAGGACAAGATTTTTGCGCAATTGCTAGTCATAAAAATAGCCAAAATGCCAAAAGGAAATTAATTTCAATGTCAATCCGATGCTGATTGGATGCTGTGAAACGAAATGGCAATGAGACATTTGCTGGCGACGTCAACAGCAGCAGTCGCAGCAGCACCAACAACAGCAGCTGCACACACAAACATTCACAAACACACACACACACACACACACACACACACTTGGAAACACAAGTAAACAAACTAATCGATAATTTGCACTCTTTTGCTCTCGCTCTTACTGCAATTGCAGTAAACGGTATATGCTGCGCCCATTGTATTGGCGCCCAAGCCGCCCACAATATGAGTTAGTGTGCTTAGTGTGTGTATATACAGGGTCAGTGGCGGCCAAACCCATTTTCATGGCCGAAAGGCGAACGGCGAACGGCGAACGGAGAGCCAAACCCAAAACAACAACAATGACAATAAAGACGCTGAAGAATTTAGCTGTATTACTCACCTGTCAAGTAGAAATTATTAAACTTTTGCGCTAGTACCAGCAGACGAGACAGTTTCACCTCGGTGGACGACATTGATGACGGCAAAGATAGAGTACAGGCTCGGCAAGCCAAAGTAAATACAAATACACTTCAAATGCCGGCTACCTTTGCTCCCACTCCGCTACTTCAACTCCCACACCAATAACAACAACAGCAGCAACGATAACACTCGGAAACGACCCGCTTTAGCTGTTTTGGGTCTGTTTTCGTTGTAATTATTTGTCCTCGGTAATGACGCCCTTTGTTTTATGGGTGCACCAACTTATTATTAATTTTCTCTTTTTCAATTAGGGATAATAGACAACCAACCAACTACATAAAACCAACCATCAAAACACAACCGCACGCAACGAAAACCACAGCCGTAGTGCTGCAAAATACGCGCTCAGCTCGATAACGATAAATTCGCTTTTCTTGAGTGTTGCAAAGCTGAAAGCAACAGCTGATTGTTAAACAGCTGTTTAATTGGTTCAGCGTACTGGCCTTGGCAAGCTGAACAGAAATGTAGAAGTGTTGTGAAACAGAATCTCGTCTAGTGTTAAACAACACACGTGCGATACAAATGTCACGCTGACAAGAGTACAAAGTTAGAAAAAGTTAGAAACATAAGCAGAGCACGGGAAACGCATTCGTTTCCCATTTGTGTTGTAAGCTTCAATAAATTGACATCTGATTGATCGTAAATTAGTAACTAACCTTGGCAAGGCAAGCGATAAAATTCCAAAATGAGTGACGACTACTTAAGGAAACCGTTTTCATTAGCTCCCTCACCAGCCGGTAAGCAACCGCCGCCCCGTCCGCGCACCTATTACGCAATTGGACAAGTTGTTACATGCACTGTTTTTTGAATGGAAATCAATGCTTGAATTGTGTTTTATTTGTGCATTGCAGTTGACGATACACAGGCAACGGCAACAACAACAACAACATACACACCAGCAGCGAGCACATTCAGTAATGCTCCCATCTCACCATACCTCAACTATGATTCACGATTCCTGCAACAGGCGCAGCCAGAATTTATATTTCCTGAGGGTGCAAACAAGCAGCGTGGACGCTTTGAGTTGGCATTCTCACAAATTGGCACATCTGTGATGATTGGCGGTGGCATTGGCGGCTTGGCGGGGGTCTACAATGGCATCAAAGTTACTAATGCGCTCAATCAGACGGGGAAGCTGCGTCGTACCCAGTAAGTGATTAACAGACCGGACTATCTCGTATATTTGAGTGTGAATGCACTCGCGTTCTATTTACTTTTTTTTATATATATATATATATGTTAATGTTTATTTTTTGTTTGTAGATTAATCAATCACGTCATGAAACAGGGATCCGGCACAGCGAATACATTAGGCACGTTGGCTGTGCTGTACTCGGCGTGTGGTGTGTTGCTGCAGTATGTTCGTGATCAGGATGATAATGTCAACACCATTATAGCCGGTTCTGCTACAGGGCTGCTCTACAAATCGACAGGTGATTTGGCTAACTCTTAATGATTATATTGATTTATAATATATTTATATATATTATGCATTCTTTTATATATTCTAGCTGGCCTGCGAAAGTGTGCTCTGGGTGGAGCTATTGGTTTGGGCATATCATCGCTCTATTGCTTATACCTGTTGGCGCAAGAGAGCAACAACACAAACTCAAGTCCAAAATTCCTGTAGGTGAGACGGCGGCGTAGTCCTTAAATAGAATGAACAGCTATAGCTGCCAAACCAAATGCAGCTAATGGCAGACATACACATGCGTGCTTGTGTAGACATTGCTTCGCAGCGCTTTACCGTCAAATATATAGTTCTGTTTTATATTATAAAAATACATATATACATATGTATATCTATAAATATTTAGATTTATCTGGACACAATATAAGAATTACCATTTTAGTTTCAATGTTCAAATCGACATTAGGCACACCAAAATTCTTGTTGCGGATAACCAAAAAAATCATGTAAATCAAATCGAGCTAATAAAGTGGTATGCTTTAAATGCAACTTGCCATTAAATGAAAAGCTTTATTGTAATAAATGCGCCAGGACACTGTACTACTACTACTACTACTCTTGCTACACAATGTTATCCACAATCCCTCAATAGTCGAGTGCGCCAGTGTCGTCATTAGTTAGAGCTAAGACCTTTACGCTTTTGTGCTCGTCTAATTCATTGTTGGCTGGCGCTTCGCAGCTGGTGTCCTCCGTGGAGCAGGTCTGACAATGACAATTGACGGCCTCCATATAGTTGTATTTGCGTATGCTATCATCCGCCTCGGGATGGCAGTTTTTCAGCGTGGCCACCGATGGTTGCCGTTGCGCATGCACACAGACCGGATGAAAGGACCGCTTGTAGGGGAATTTCCAATCGGATATCTCGCTGGAATCGCAACGACCCCAACAGCTCCAGACACTCACAAAATCCCAGCACTCGCGTCCCTGCAAATCCGACTGGGTAACACGATACGTGTACAGGCGTCGATGGCAGCCAAGTGGCGCAATTGTCGGTCCAGTGTAAACTGGCTGCAGGTCAACCAATTGAGCGCTGGCAACACGCAGCAGCAAAGGCGAGGCCAAAAGAACCAACGGCACCCTGTATATAACAGTTAACAAAACTTTCAAATCAATGCAATTTTCACGTGACTTACAACACTGCAAGCATTTCGAAGTTGTTGGAGTTGCTCTGGATAACGTGCTGCTTGCGTCGCAGCTGGCTGCGTTCTGTTGACTGTTCTCAGCAGCTATACGTATTTATAGGTTGCTGCTGCTGCTGCCGCTGCTACTGAGTCGTGGTGGCGTCTGCGCATCGCTCACTCCTTAGCTTTGCCTAAAAATAAACTTGATAATTGCTAAGAGTTTTGCATATGAAATCCGAATTGCAGCATTTGCCACAGACAATTTGAATTCAAATTCAAGGATAATAATAAACAGGATTTTAGTACTATTAATATTCTGCATTTTATTGTGTATGATGCAAAGAATTTTGTAATACCATGAGAAATTTGGATAACGGAATTTTCTTGATGGAATGCCGAAAAGTTATATTGGATTCTGGCAACAAAACGTTTGATTCGCGCCACAGGTTATGCAATAATTTGTAGTTGAGTTGCCAAGAATTGTGTGAGCTATCGAAAGGTAAATAAAAAAAAAACGGTTTCTATGGACGTGGGCCACGCTGCGAATTTCTGCACCAGAATACCTTTACCCACGCTAACGCATCCTCTAGTGTTGTTATTGTGTGTGTGTGTGTACGTACGCACGCCTCCAAACATATTCGTTGGGCAAATTCGCCGGTGGTTATTATCTCTATGGGGTCACAGCCGGTTGTGGGGTGGGGTGGGTTATGGGTTCGGAATGTGGTTGGGCTTAACGCTGGCTGCCATGGCGCGAGCGACGCCTACGACCGACGACGTATCTCATGATGCGAGCCATAGCGCTGATTACGCAGCTGCACCCGAAAGCGCCGATTGTTGTCGGGGCCGCGATCCTCAGCCTGGCGATTGAGATTGGCGGCGGGCAGGACGGCTGCATCGATAGCAGCAGCAGCTGCGGCTGCAGGCGGTAAGCCAGGCGCTGGCAGCGGTAAGGCCACCTGCTGCGGCAACTGCAGCTCCTCACCATCGACATCCTCATTGGGACTCTCCTCATCTAAATCATCCAAGGCCGGATCATTGTTGTCCACCATCGACTGGGAGCGATTCGTGCTGCCAACATCTTCGCGCGCCATTGCCGTGGCCATTAAACGCTGACGCCGCTCCTCCATCAGACGATCCCGCTCCTTGTGTATGTAGTCGCGCTTGTTGGGTAGCCCAGCCACATTGTTGGCAGACAGTGCCGAGCGTACAATGTTCATATCGGTTGCCTCCATCCATTCGTCCGTTTCGGCCACATAGCATTCCGTATGCGAGATAGTGGAGACGCCATTGAAGCCGCCAATAGCAAAGATCATATCATCGATTATCTCCAAGCCGAAATTGCTACGCGAATGATTCATTTGGCGTATGAAATGCCACGATTGGGATTCCGGATCAAATCGCTCGCCAGTGGACAGCCTGGAGGTGCCATTGAAGCCGCCAATGACATAGAGCTGATCCCTGAACGCCACACAGCTGACGCCGGAGCGACGATGATTCATATTTGGTATGCGCGTCCACACATTGGTCAGAGGATCATAATATTCGGCGCTATCCAGACACTCCTGGCCATTAAATCCACCCGTCGCATAGATGCGTCCATGCAGTGTGCAAGCGCTCGCATCGGACCGCTGCATGTTCATGGGCGGAATGATTGACCACTGATTCGTTTTGGGATTGTAGCGTTCGACGGTGTTGAGGCGATTGTGTCCATCATAGCCGCCAATGGCATAGATCATGCCATTTAGCTCCGCGACGCTGACGTAGCAGCGCCGGCAGTGCATGGGCGCAATCTCGTTCCACTTCTTTTTGACGGCATCGAAGACGCGACAGGTGTTGAAGTATTCGACGCCATCGTAACCACCTATGGAATAGATTTTAAAGCCGAGCACGGCGGTGCCGTGGTAGGCGCGTGGTCCAGCTGGGTCCTCGGCATTGATATTAACCCAACGATCGGCACGCGTGTCATAGGTCTCGATGCAACCCTTCGATGTGCCACCACTCCAGCCACCAATTGCGAAAATGACCTCGTGCGGCAGTCGGGGCATCGCCAGCGGTGGTGTCGTTAGCTTGGGTTGAAAGGGCAAATCAAATGGCACGTATAAGTTGCTGCTGCAGGAGCAGAGGGGGTGTTAGCATTACCTCTTCGGCTTGTGGGTTAAGAAAGTCCAGATCATACATGAATTTAAAGGTATCGACTATCAGCGGTTTGGCAGCCTCGCATTGAATGACATAGGGATGCTCCTTGACCTCCTCCATGAAGCACTAAGGCATTGACATTTTACATATTATATTTTAAATATTTATAAAATTGGCATTTGATATGTTACCTTGGGGGTCATCAGACCAAGGCGCACGCCCGTCATCAGATGCGCCACATGCTGTTTACGATTCTCTGGATCCCGGTCAATCCATTTGACGCACAGCTTCCAAACGTAATCCTCTTCACGCGTATTCAGCTCGTCGTCACTAATAATGCTGTAAAAGTCCTTAATGCTCAAGTCTAGTATGTCTGTATTCCGGGCGGCCACATCCGTGAAGTACCTCAGCGTATAATTGCGCGCCTTCTGGTACAAGTCCTCGAGAAAGCGAAAGCTGTAAAATGCCAAATGCAAAATGCCAATCAAAGAGGATAATAATTAAGTGCTGCATGCAATAGTCAATTAGTTGAGATTAGAATTGAATTGCAGGTGGGCGATAGAAATGGAAAGTTGATGGAAAGTCGATGACGTAAAGGGCAAGTAGATTAAATCAATGACAAGTAACAGTGCTGTAGTCGAGACTGCTCGACTAAGAGATACCCTGAACCCTGCGAAGATGCGGTATTCAAATCACTTTACACACACACACATGCACACGCACAAATATTTGCTCTGCTACTGCGCAGTTTAAGCAGCGACTGCGCGTGGGCTGCGCTTGGGCTGCAGAATGGGCTATATTATGGAAACCTTTATGTTGAATAAGTTTTTTTCTAGTTGGACTTTCGTAATCAAACTTTCAGAGCATAATAATGACATTAATATGTACATATGTATTTGCCAAAGCATAATTCTCTAGTAATTGAAATACGTTTTTTTTTTAATTTGGAAAAAAAGGGGCGTGGTTTCCAAAATTCAAAAATTACAAAATGTTTGTATTCATTATACGGATATACACAGTAAATTTGAAATCTATAGCTATAACATTATTCAAGTTACGCCTAAAGTTATCGATTTTCATCGATAATAAGGAAATGGGATGAGTTATCGAAAAAAAAATGATAAACTCATACTGCGTAGGGTATACACGAGTATACATTTCAAATTTCAGATCTCTAGCTTTTGTGGTTTACGAGATCGCTGCGTTAAAACGGACGGATGGACTTACGGACGGACAGACGGACATGGCTATATCGACTCAGTTTGTCGAGCTGATCAAGAATATATATACTTTATGGGGTCTGCCACGCCTCCTTCTGCCTGTTACATACATTTTCACAAAATCATTATACCCTGATTTCCCATTTTCAATGGGTTCAGGGTATAAAAAGTGTGTGGTAATTGGTTACTTATACTGACCGCGCAAATCCCATGATACTGACACAGTTCTCCGGGCTGAGCGTACGGCTGAGATAGTCTTTGCACTGTTTGACCAGCCCCACCATACCCACATAGTCCGCACAAATTAGCAGCTCGTGCACATTATCGTCACTGATGTTGGTCTTGCGCAGGTAGGCGTATTGTATCACACAGTTCATGATGGACGCACTGATCCCCGGTATATGCACGACACGGCTCTCATCATTACCCGCACCGGTGCGGCTGTTAAACCCCGTAAACTGTGCGCTGCCGGAAAACAGTAAAATGGAAGCAGCAAACGAAATAAAAGACAACAAAATATAAAATAAATTAATACATTATAGTTATTATTTGTGTTGGTAAGTTATTAAGCAACATGCACTTATTGCCACTAAAATTCTAATTGGCTAACTGGTTTTAATCTTCTAATTACATGTAAACATAAATTTTTGCATTCTTATGTCCATATGCATATCTATTGTCTGTTCTGTGAAGTGGATATTATACCGTTGGCAACAGAGATGTTAATTCCGCTTTTTCCCGTCAGATCTGGCTTTTTTCCGATTGAGGGAAACATTTGAAAAAAAGCGGGAATTCTAGCTTTTTAGAAATACGAAAATGCTTATATTTAGCCTTTTATTTCTTCATTCTTTTTAGCATTTTGCAAGCAATATTCATAGGTTTTGAAAGCACGAAGAAAGAATAAAGGTCATCTGAGTCAAAGTGTATTGCATTGTCCTTAACATTGCTTTTAGCTTTTTCTGCTTTTGTTACCCGCCAAAAGTTGGCAGCACTGGTTGGCATTGTCATTTAAGTTATGAATTGTGTAAGTTAAAGAGATATGCATACAGCTGCAGTTAGGTGGATATTGCAAGCCCACCATGATCTGTTACAGTTGGATGTGTGTGCTGACTGCATTATGTTTATTGAAATTAGTGTGTAATGTTTTTTCTTTTTAAATAAATCGAACCAACATATAAATTCTTTCTTACATGCATATGTACATACAAATAGAAAAATTTGCATGGCTGCTCGTATGCATTTCCTATGTACATGTGTATGGGTGTTTGTATGTGCGTAGCAAGCATAGCGAGTTGAGTAAAATGGCTGTTTAGTGTGGTAGATATTGTAATTCATTATGACATTAAAGCAATGAAGTATGGTAGTTAAAGCGAGATGCACACACGTAAAGTGAGGTGGGTATTGCAAGCCCACCATGATCTATTACATTTCGATGTGTGTGCTGATGGCATTAAGTTAAATCAAATTAGTTTTTATAGTTTTTTGTTTTCTTTTTATATAAAAACAAACAATCAAAAAACAATCAAAATCTAAATTCTCTCTGTGAACCTTAAATTGGCTGTTTATTGTATTACTTAACTTCAATTCTTACATGCATATGTATGTATGTATGTATATACAAATTTGTGTAGCTGCTCGTATGTACATATGTATGTATGTTTGTATGTGCGTAGCAAGCATAGCGAGTTGAGTACTCGTAAAATGGCTGTTTAGTGTGGTAGATATTGTAATTCATTGTGGCAGTTAAAGCGAGATGCAAACAAGTAAAGTGAGACGGATATGCCGTTATGTGTGTAATATTCCGACAGAAACTTCGCTTTTATTCTATTTGTGTTGCCTTTTGGCAACATATGAAAATCTAAATGAAAATTTATTTATGTATGTATGTATAGATCACTGTTTTTAATATTGCCTCTAAACACTCATAAATTGTCAGCATATATATAATTTGTTAACTCACCGAAAATATGAGCTGCAGGAACACATGATGGCACGGTGCACATTGAAGGACTGCTCACCCACCGAGATCTGCGCGTCGCACAGAAGATTCGCTTCGCGCAGCTCGTTGAGCACGTTGAGAGCATGATCGCTGACAATCGGTGACAGGGATTTTGTGGATGGCTTCTGTGTGGGATTGTTTTCGAGTTCATCCCCTTGATAGCTGCCGTCCATATCCACGTCCACCATTTCGATCGGTGCCAGTTCCAGTTGGCCCTCATTCATGCCATGTAAATGATTACCGTTTTGCCGATTCATTGCGTTAGCGAGCCAGCGATTTGTTTCTCGGTTGGGTCTGAAATCCTGGTCCTTGTCTAGATCGGTAACATTCGATTTATTATGGGAAAGAAGCAGGTTTGGAAATTGATTTACAACAATTGCATATGGACGCGACGTTAATCGAAAGAATGGTATCCTACCAAGCGAAACGCGTTTTGTTGATATTTTGTATTTTTTGTGGGCTGTTTTTAGGGAGAGATCTCTCCGTATTTAACAATAGGAACAGAAATAATGTTCGATAATTAATCAACAACAACGAGACAGTTCTCGTAACGCACGAAATGGGACTACTAAGTGAGAATGAAAAACTGAAGGCAATCTAAGCAGGTTTATTTCCTATCTGCCAATCCCTCCGGCTCTCACCTGTGGCCCCAACCACATTGCACTTACCCACGCTTTCTGTTTTCCACACTTTTTGGCTACGTAGCAGGGTACCACAAGTCAGGCAAAGGCATAGGTTGACTTTCCAAATTTTCAGTTTGCCTTGGCTTTCTGAACACTAAACACGAGCTTTCTAGACATATGCCGCAAAGCCTAAGAGAATCATTTTCATCTGTATTCATTTCCAAACATTATCTAAACTTCGATTTATAATTCCTCTCTCAAACATTCATATATTGATTGGCCACTTCATGGCGTATTTGTTACCTTTGAATCAGATCTGCCAAAACTCTGATAAATAAACTAGGGTTTTCAGTTGACCCACATATCCTTGGTTATGCCATACCATTGATAGAGTCCTGACTAAACCTACATAAAATGGACCGAGTTTTTGCATAATGTTGTAAGAACATGGTCGAAAAAATATGTATGCTTTTTCTTTCAGTTGACCCAAAATATGCCATGCCCCTTTCCCATAAGATGGTACCTAGTTGACCTAAATATCCTTGGTTAAACCATACCATTGATATAGTCCTAGTGAACCTAAATGCCCAAATCCTTGCGATATGCGCAAAGAAATGGTCAAAAATTATGTATGATTTTTATTCTATGGAAATTCTCCTAAAAGCTGGGTGGGATTTAGCCAAGTTATTATAAATATTGGCTGACAACTTTTATTTAAATAACAATTTTTACATTCTGCTGAATTTTTAAATTTTTAAATTATTTTTACGGGGCCGGTGCAGATCAAAATTTGAATGGTCATTTTTGAGAAATACCAGGCGAACAGAAATCAGCAGTAGGGTCCCAAATTTTTGTTAACAGTGAGTTAACATTGCTATTTTATTTAACAGCACACTAACAGAATAATGTTAATTTGTGCAAGCTGACAGCGCATATTTTGGCTAATGAAAAATATCGTTGCATAACCTTAAGGGGCAGACGCTGGCTGCTGCCGTTGTTTACCGATTTTCGTATGCCAAATGCGCTGAACTACCAGGCGAACAGAAATCAATAGTAGGCTGAAAATTTGCATTAACAGTGCAAAAATTTGATTTAACATAGCACTGTTACTTAACATTGAGGTAACATAGAAATGTTATTTAACAGTGGAATGTTACTTTACAGTGCACAATGAGTTAACATGATCATTTTATGTTAATTAACATTTGTATGTTAACTCACTGTTAACTGACTTTGCTATGTTAACGCACTGTTAACAACAATTTGTCACCCTACTGCTGATTTCTGTTCGCCTGGTATTTCTCAAAAATGACCATTCAAATTTTGATTTTCACCGGCCACGTAAAAATATGTAAAAATTCAGTAGAATGTAAAAAATGTTATTTAAGCAAAAATTGTAAGCCAAAATTTTTAATAACTTGGCTAAATCCCTCCCATCTTTTAGAGAATTTTAATATAATAAAAATCATACATCATTTTTGACCATTTCTTTGCGCATATTGCAAGGATTTGGACATTTAGGTTCACTAGGACTATATCAATGGTATGGGTAAACCAAGGATATTTAGGTCAACTAGGTACCATCTCATGGAAAGGGGCATGGCATATTTTGGGGCAACTGAAAGAAAAGGCATTCATCATATCTTTGACCATATTCTCGTACATTTTGCAAAGAAGCATGTTTTTGGGCCATCTTTTAGGTTCACAGGACTTTATCAATGGAGTTGTATAAACAAGGATATATGAGGTCAACTGTGAACCATCATGCTAAAGGTGTGCTGAAAACAAAATCATACAATTCACAGGAATCTCAATTTTTAGGTTTACCAGGACTATATCAATGGTATGGCTTAACCAAGGATATGTGGGTGAACTAAAAACCATTCTCTATTCTATATTTTTAAATATACTATATATAAATAAAATACTATATAAATAAACTATGAAGACATTTGCTTATTTCAAGTTTCTTAAGCTCATTTGAAAAATCCTGCAATAAAATTGTTTATATTTAGCATATTTTTCACTTTTTTTTTTTTAGAAATTTGTTTCTTGGTATATATTAAGAATAAGAATATGCAAACATTATTTTTATGAATGAATATTTTAGGCAAGTAATGCCCACTCCGCTTGGATTACCCCTCATTAAGTGCAGCCCATTGGCCACGTCGAGCTTTGCCGTTCGTCCTTTGCGCAAGCGTCGTATTCGTCGTGGACCAGCATAAAATGGCTCCGCAGCTGGGACTCGGGCAACAGTTCGCATTGAGCTACGGCCGAGATGAAGTCGCTAACTATATTGGCTTTTGTTGTCTGGCTGCTCTGTTCGTGTTTCCTAGCCGCCGAGAGCAGTGTGGCCACAGGCAAGGATGCGTGGCTGCGTCCCGGCTGCCATAAGGTGGGCAACACGCGTAAGATCTCCATACCAGATTGTGTACAGTTTACGATTACAACGAATGCTTGCCGTGGCTTCTGCGAATCCTATGCGGTGCCATCGATAACATCTGTGCTGGCGGGCGTATTTAGACCACCCAAGCCCGTCGTATCCGTGGGTCAGTGCTGCAATATGATGAAATCTGAAGAGGTGAGTGAGCATGACAGAGATTGCCCAAGAAGGAGCCAGCACCAACTTATAAATTTATCTATTCAGATACAACGTCAAGTGCTCTGCATTGAGGGCATGCGCAATGTGACCTTTAAGAGCGCCGTCTCCTGCAGCTGCTATCACTGCAAAAAGGACTAGAGAAACCATCTGATATTTAAAAAAAAAAAAATTATATATTTTTCAATTTTATGCCTGAGCCACTGAATTTTCTCATTTTTTTTGCGTTGTTTTTGTTGGATAGATACAAATAATAAAACAGTTAATTCCAATAAGCCCTCAAATTTGCGTGCAATCACTGTCGGATTCCAGAACTGAAGTACAATTGCACGAATCCAAGATAAGATGACCCATGTCGGCTAGTGCCGACTCGATGGCCATGCCAAAGCTGGAGGGTGAAATCTGTGGATTGTGATTCCAGGCCGAAATGGCAAAGGTCATATCATTATCGCGCAAATTGTAGCAACAGGCATAGCCATCCGAGTTGAGCGGTCCGTAGACCATGAACGAGTCATGTGGCGTCATCAGCTGCGAGCTGAGTATGCGAAAATCTCTCGATTTCAGATAGCCTTCCGATTGAAAGAATGCGGGCAACTCTATGCCATGCTCACACGCCATCTGTTCCAAGCCAAAGAAATGGCGATCTATGCCGCGTCCCTTTAGCGCCATCAACGCCTGCTGTCGATGGTAATCCACAGCGGCCTTCAAGGCAATCAAACGATCTTGAATCGTGGCTTCTTGCGCAACCATGGCAAGCACAAATTTCAGAGATTGATTGCTGGTTGACCGTATAATCTCGCTGCGCCCGAATTTGAAAATGCGCAAATGCGCCGTCTCCAGTTGAGCGGGCAACTCCTGGTGCAGTCTATAGAACGCCAGCTGCAGTGCCATCTGCACAAAGCTATCCGGCTCCAGCTGCTGCGCATTCAGCAAACTCTGGCCATAGCAATCGAATCGCTGTGCATGCAATTGCAGCCGACTACTGAGTTCATTTATTGTGCGATTGGCAGTCGACAACCAGAAGGTGACGCACTTATCCACTTCATCAAAGTAAAGCTCCTCAATTGAAGCATTTTTGTACGAGTCCTTGGCATCCTTACCATAGTTCGGATTTGGACTAAAAGAGAAAGGAATCATTCAGAATTCCAATTAGAATTCGTAAACATACATTTTCTTTAGCATATAGTCCATGATGCTCGCCGCCGGCTGGAGTTCGGCGGGCGAGTGCTCACAGCAGAGACCGGCTAAGCCACTCGGATTGACAATCAGCTGCAGTGTCTTGTCCATCCAGCGATTGCCACTGTTCACGTGTGAGCCACCGCCGTGCATGAGTTGAGCCGCCAGCAATGCACGCTCCTCGCCCGCAGGCACATGAATATCATCATCCAGCGAGACGGTAAAGAGAGATTGCTCAATGCATTGAATGGTCTTCGCATTCACGTCCTTGCGACAAAGCATCTCGTGTCCGTCCGCCCAATGGTCGCGCCTATCGTGCGTGAGCAGACCAATTGCTGGACCCAGAGGCCTGCCAGACTTAATAACTTTCAGCAGTTGCTTTCTGATATGCAGAACATTAAAGATACGATTATCGACAGCATCGTAGACAGGCAGCTTGTAGAACTACAAACAAGAAAAGAAAGAAGCAGTTAGTAATGCGATTAATATTTAGTACAGTGTTTAGTCTAGCAAAGCCTCACGTTATTCTTGTGTATGACAACCACATAGTTCGAGGAGCACTGCTGCAGGACATCGCAAGAGCGCTGCGGTATGCGCACCGTGCCGAATACATTGTGGAACTGACTATTGTCCAGATTGAACCCTTCCAGTTTGCGCACGGGCAGCTGATTGTTCTGCACAATTCTGTGGAACTCGCACATGGCATGAATAGCTTTGGCCGTAAAGTCCAAATAGGCCAAGCTGTTGCGAAAGTTTTGCTTGGGAAACGATATGCAGGAGCTGGAAAATATTGTCAGTGGTGCACGATAGCGTAAGTAGCTGACATCGGTCCAGCGATCGGTCAGCCAATTGGCATTTAATTCGCCAGCTTCTTGCAGCAGCGACTGCAACTCATATCCCTGATTTCGCAGGAAATCCACTGTTAAATCCTCCTCTCTATCCATGACGCTATCGCTGACTAGCGGCTGCACACTTTCCAAGTAGCGGGTGAGCGTCTCCTGCAGCGGTTGCACCGGGTACTTGAGCAAACCCTTTGGCACTCGATTTTTCTGGCGTGGCATCAGAAGTTGATTAATTTGCTGGTCGTCCACTGGTGTAATCTTGCCCAGCTGCTCCCGCGTGCCACTATAGGCGGGCATAGGCTGTGCACTGGCCTCGGGCGCGAAGTTTACTCTCATTTCTGGAGCGGAATTGGAATAATATGTTGTTGGGGTCACATCTGAACGATTGCCACTATGGTAGGTGTCTTGCACTGGACACGCTGAATGATATGTGGAAGCTTTGATTTTCTTGATTTTGGGACATCTCTCAAGCTCCTCTTTGTTCTGTTCGCTATTGATTTCAATCTGTTTTGGTTGCACCTGCTCTGGCTTGCCCCATGTCATCACATACTCCACAAATTTGGCCACCAGAGGTTTTTCGCTTGTTGATTTGGATCTCGTTGATGGTCGTGAATACCGCGACTGATGGTCCAAAAACAATTTAAAGCCGATCAACAATTATTCACTGATTGCATACTCACTTTGCCCAGGAAAGGTTCTGTAGTGATTAATGCACGCATCATAAAATTTTGAGAAGAATCGAAAGATTATTACAAATTTAGAAGCTAGACAACGTATCTAACGCTAGTGTGATATGAATACAATGTGTAAAACTTACTGAGTTAAAGGTTGACATTTTGTTTGTGTGTGTCTGGATGTCGTATAAAGAAAACGAGCCAGTCTTTAGTCGAACTTAGAATTTAATCAACATTATAAGACATAATTTATAAAGGCACTACAACTTGGATTTCTTAGGTTCCTTGTCGAGAACAACCTGCATTTCCCGGAAAGCTTTTGAAAGCGCCGCGGCGAATTTGTTGGGGTCCGTTTCTGCATTCGAACTCCACGCTGAGATAGCCAGGATTATGTCACATTCGCGTGGATTATAACAGCAGGCATAGCCGTCTTCGGTGGACGGGCCGTAGCCCATGAAAGCATCGTATATGGTGGCCACTTGGGATGTCGACACACGGAAGTGCATTGACTTCGTATACCCCAATGATGAGTAGAACTGCGGTATGGGCAAATTGTTTTCCAGGGCCATCAACTTTAGGCCCAGGAGATGACGATCCACACCACGACCCTGCAGCGCCAGTTTCGTATACGCCTGATGACCACCGACCGCTGCACGCAACGCCTGAGCACGTTCCTCGTTAGAGGTACTTCCCGTGGTCATCGCCTTGCAGAAGGCGAGTGATTCATTCGAACAGGAGCGTATGGTTTCTGTGCGTCCATTGACAAAGATACGCAAATGCGCAGATTCGTATTGAGCAGCCGGCACATTGTGCATTCTATAAAATATTTCCATTAGATTTGGATTTACATGGAATATTCAATCAAATGTTCAATCAAATTTACTTGTAGAAAGCCAATTGTAATGCCATCTGCACGTAACTATCCGGTCCCAGGCGCACACTTTTAATGTATCCCTTGCCGTAACCCTCAAATTTCAGCACTTTCATTTGCAGATTTCTGACCAGTTTGTCGACATTCGTTGACGAGAAGAACAGCAATTGATCAATGCAGGGATTCGTCTTACCGAACTTGAGCTTCTCCGGTTGTTCGCATATATCATTGGAGCCGCTTGCACCAAAGCTCTTGTCCTCGCCCCTAGCACACAAAGATAAAATACATTTTGACGCAACCAACAAGAAGTGAATACATACATTTTCTTCACCACGTAGTCCATCATCATAGCAATGGGCTGGCCCTCAGCTGGCGAGTGTTCATAGGTGAAGCCAACGTTTCCATTTGGATTGACTACCAGTTGTATGGTTTTGTCCATCCAGCGATTGCCGCTGTTCACCTTGCTACCTCCGCCATGAATCAGCGACAGGATCAATTGATTGGTGCGTTCAGCTGGCTCGCACGGCACACACTCGTCCAGTGAAACAGTGAAGAGTGATGATTGGATAGCCTGCAGAGTCTTGCAATTGCCGGGCACTTTACTTAGTGCCTCATAGGCCTCGGCCCAATTGTCGCGCGAGTCTGTGGTGAAAATGCCAAAGGGTGTACCAGGCTCTTTCTCCGCCTCCATAATTGAGGTCAACTGTTTGGCTATCGCAGGCGCTGATAATGCCTTATCATCCGTGTCGTACAAATTCACCTTGTAGAACTGTTTGGATTAGAGCGCAAATATGTAAAGACAGCACAACTGGATTTAATAAACTGAATGAACCTACATGATTTTTGTAGATGACCACAATATGTTTGGAGCTTGGGTTATATGTCAGCTCGTCCGTGATGCGCACTGGTATGCGACAGGTGCCAAAGACCTTGCCAAACTGGCTATTGTCCAGCTCATTTTTGCCCATTTTGACAATTGGTATCTTACCAGCATCAACAATGCCTTTGAACTCGCACAGGCCAAATATAACTTTGGCCGTATAGTTAACAAAGTCGGCTGTATCCTTGAAGTTTTCCTGGGGAAATGTCATGCCGGGACTAACGTAGACCGTGACAGGATCACGATATTGCAGATAGGCGA
Source organism: Drosophila leonis (assembly GCA_035045365.1). NCBI lineage: Eukaryota > Metazoa > Arthropoda > Insecta > Diptera > Drosophilidae > Drosophila > Drosophila leonis. The sequence continues at coordinate 8,214,366 of JAWNPC010000202.1, read as the reverse complement.
CTTTCTGCCAACGTTGTGCCAGCCAGTTACAATCGTCCTTGGCAGCCGCCTCGAGCAGTTCTTGGAGCTTGTCGCCTTCTTTGTCTTTGAAGGCACACGTTATTTCCTGCTGCTTCTTAAACTCTTCGGGCGTGAGCAGAGGCTGAACGGTGGTCATAAAACGATCCAAGGTCTCAGTCAGTGGCAGTACATGATACTTTAAAAGATTTTGCTTCGGTGGCGAGCTCTCCTTCTCGCCCGATGACTCGGAACTTTTGCTGCCATAGCTGGCAGGCATCAGTTTCACAAGCACATCCGATGCTTCCTTGGCGTTAATGGAGCCCTTAGTCTGTTGAGGAATATGTTAATATGCATTCGCTTAGAATATTCCCAATTGCTTACCAAATTCCAAAATACTCGTCCGTTCTTTAATAATCGCATTTTGGATTTGCAGTTGTCTACGGCTGTCTCAACTTCAGAGCTGCAATAAAAAAAAAATATATATATATATGTATATATATACGGTGCACACATTATTGTAATCCAAAGGTTATATAGTTTATTTCTGTATGAGTGTGTGTGTGTGTGTGTGTGTATTGTTCACCTTTGGTTACTGTGCATAATCGTAAAGAAATTTCGATAAGCAGCGCGTTAAGATTAACGCTAGCGACAACGCAGGCAGCGATACGGCTCAACTTTTGGCAAATTAACGATATTCAAGCAAAAGCCCAATATCTGTACGTACACGTAGGCAAAAGTGCAGTTAACGAAACTGATATCTTAGAAAACACGACCGGTTTCTTTTTAACCAATATTATAACTGTGCTGTCGCAGTTGCTGCCGTTGCGAACCTGTCGCTGGTTTGTTTTGTTATCGCTGCCAACGTTCGCGTCAGCGTCGGCATCGGCTTCGACTTCGGCATCGAAAGTGAGAGCGGTTTGTGCAATGCCGCTTGCCAACTGTTGATCTTTGTTGTGTTATGCTGTTGGGTCCAAAGTCTGTGGACGTCTTTTCTTACCCTGCGTCTTCAGTTCAGTTTTTCGCGACTGCCTTTATGGATATGATTCTTTTTGGATGTTATTGGGCCGAGATTAGTTGTGACATATTTTTTGAAACTAATATGAAACAATATACTGTACAAAGTAGTCAAACTGTTTATCCAAATAAGACATAATTTTTCGCAATAGTGGTGATACACTAACGATAGTATCGTGCGAAGAATATTTCTCTCTCGCTTGAGCTCACAGCCCGCCAGCGCTAGAGAGGCGAACGATGCTTGGCGTTTTGCACATCTATTGAGAAACGAGTACTTGAGTACATTCTGTTAACGGCAGAGCTAGTTCTGTTAGCTGGTGGAGTAATTCTGTAAAGTTAGCATTAGCTACACACGCGCCAAATTTAAATTCGTGCAGTGCTTTCAACAAATTAAAAACACAACTTAAATTCATACTTCATAAATTAGGCATACTTCAATGGCATACATTTTGAAATGTAATTTGAAATAATATATTTTTCAATAAAACTTTTTTATATTTATATTTTAATTGTTGCATTTATTGCAGTTTAAATGGTACAATTACATGGTCTAAGGCTAAGATATTTAATTTGTTGTGCAAACGCCTCGCTTTGTAATGCGTTTGCGCATAAATTCTGCTTCAAATACAAAAATCACAGCAATTCTTAGCATAGATTATGAACTTGAACTACAATTGTTGTGCTTATATTTCATATTCAGATTTCATTCATAATTTGCTTTAATTCAAATTGAAATTCAAATCATTTGTGGCACCTCATGGAGGTGACTTGTTCACTAAAACTAAAGCGAAATAACTTACAAACTGCTTAAACTCGACATATAAATAATTCCATACAAATTTTTAATTTTTTCTTTCTTTTTTTTGTGTTTTCTTGTTTTTTTTTTTGTTTGTAAAAAGCCGCATGCAGCACTTCGTGTGCTGTTTGTGTTTGGTATACACAGATAGAGGAGGAGGATATACATACATCGTTCTTTTGTTGTTTAAAGCTATCACAGTATTGAAAAGAAAAGAAAAAGCCAGCACTTGGCTTTCATAATTATTTACACTATCAAAGAAAAAAATGCTATATAAAACCAAAAGCGGCGATGCCAATCAATGCCCAACCAAACTAGCAAACTAGCTACATCATCTATATGGATATACCGACAACCTAAACTAAATACTACTAAACTGGTGGCTTATTTCTAGACATGCTTCGTCATTCCTGTCGTCCCGTCAAACTTCTCGGGATGTGCATAGGGCGTCCAGCTTGCCTTGCTGTTGCTCGGACTGAGCACATTCATGTGCGAACTGGAGCTGGAGCTGGAGCTGGAGTTGCTCGAGGCGGGCGACGAAGCAAAGCCGCTGCTGGCCAAACTAACGCCCAACTGTAAATAAAAAGAAAGCATAGATTGGTTTTAATTAACATATCAAGTGTATGCAAATCCCCTGCGAAGAATCAACACGCGTGAATATTTTTTTTTTTATATATATATTTTTTTTAACTGCTATGTTTGGCCCGAAAACGAGTTTGTCGCCTGTTGCCGACTGCCGTTTGCTGACTTTAAGCCGCCTAATCAATTTCATTTAACGCGCCCGTAAATTTTGAACATAAAAAAAAAACAGCCGCAACCTAATGAACATTCGAGCAGACACGTTAGACAGCTTGGCGACGATTTCCTTACACTTAGATCAAGCTCGCCCCCCCTCTATATGGAGTAGATGACATAACCCATTACAGCTGGCTTGGCTCACTCACCTGTTGCTTCGCGCCCGTTTGGCTCGAACTGCCCGCATCCACATCCACATCCACAGTCACCTCCAAGCCGTTGTCATCAAAGCAATCTATGCAAATGTCATCGTCATCATGCTCCACTTCTATGCACGAACTGGATGTGGTTGAGTTGCGGCTAAGCGTCACAGTGTCGCTCTCATTGCCTTCGTCGCTGCTCTCCGCATCGGAGAGCGCCGGCTCCAGTTCCAGAGCGTACGCCGACTGTCGCCGCTCCTGATAGGCCGCGTCATCACTGCTGCCACGTATGATAACGTGTTTCTTAGCTGCTGGCACATCATCCAGCAGCTTCAGTTCACACGGATTGTAGACCTGATTGCCGCTGCCAATGATGCCGCCACTGCCCGTCAGATTCTGCAAGAGATTGGCGCGTGCATATTTGCCATCCGAGATGTTTGTGGCCTGGCGCGTGAAGCTGGACATGTGCAGGGTGGCGCGTGTTATAGCATAGACCAGCAGGCCTACGCCCAGCACCAGCGCACCCCAGAAGCCCAAAGGATTTACCAGCGGCAACAGATTCAAATAGAAATTGAAGCGTGTGTCCAGCTCATCCGGCAGCTTAGGCATCATCTAAAAGCAAATGAATTGAACTATATTATATATGTGTCCCAATGCAATGCTAAATGTTTTCCACTTACGATCTCGAACCACAGCATTGGGGCAGTCAGGTGACTAAACTGTGAGACTTGCGGATAGTTTTGCAGATCCTTGAAGTGCATGTTGATTTGGACTTTTACGGACAGCGAGAGCGGCAGACCGGATTCCTGAAAGTGTGCACAAATATGCCATTAATTTATGAACGAACCGGATACTAAAGTGCTATTTAGTTATTTAGTGCCAAGTACAACGCCATTTCGGCTACACTTGGCCTAATTTCATTTAATTACTTAAATATAGGCCTGGCTTGTGCCAGTTAATTTCGTTGCGCTTTTTCCTTGAAATATATTGCTTGAAACTAAGTTGCTTCCATTGACATAGTGATTGATTCCACATTCGCATAACAATTATTATTTATGCATTTAAATATTTCATAGTTTCAACAAGTGTTGTTAAATTTGTAAATTGCAATTAGTGTTGTAGGCGATCTTCAAGAGTTATCGAATGCAACGATAAGTCTATTGTGAATGGTGCAAATTGCTAATGCGTTTGCAATTGAACTGAAGGTTAAACAACGGATATTTTGTCACTCAAATTCCGTTAGCTTAATTGGCGCGAACTTCAAATAGTAATTTCCTTCCTGTTATACATAAATTGAATACAACTTTAAGACTGATCAGCTTTAGTCGTGACTAGCTGCATTTACGGTTAACTTAATTAGCCGGAAATGTAAATATTGAAAACATCAGCTAACTCAGCTAATATAAATTTCAATAATAAACAATTAATTTTCATGCGATTACACTCGATCCGATCGGAAGGTAAGCAAACAAATTAAGCATAAAATAATAAAAACTACTGACAGCAATTGTCGACAGCGGCAATAACAACAAGTTTAGCATGATTAACTCGAATATTATTTTGAACGCGCTAATTGTTACACTTAATGCGGTGAATGTTTAATTAAGTATTGCCTATAGATTCTCGTAAATTTTGTTAATCGCTCGAATTGAAAGTTGTCACTGCGGCAACAAGGCAACGTTTTAGTTTTATTTATTTTTGTTGTATATTTTTGGTGAACTGACAAGGTTACTTACAGGCTGTATGACAAATGCTGTTGAGTGCTTCTCAGGATCAGGCTGCATGCCCGTAATATTCTCCACCAGGCCAACGTCGCCATTCATGAAATGTGGGAAGCTGAGAGAGATGGGGAAACCATAGTAGCAATCCGTGACGTCAATCAGGCCAACTGGCTGGCAATCACCTGCAATACAGAAGAGGCAGATGAAGCAATTGCAATATTATTATCAGAGTTTTCAGCTTCTTCTTCTTATTTTTTTAAGTCTATAGTAACGGAAGAGAGAATAACATGTTATTGAACGCCCCCTTTCCATATAAGGCAAGCAATTGCGTGTCTCGAAATTCTGACGCACGCCATTATCTAGATACTTTCATTACAAAAAATAAATAAACAAAACAAAGCGACAATAATACGAAGTAAATGTTTCGAAACATGCGAAACGCGTTCGCTTTGCGTCAGAGCTTGAATATTATGGAATATTTTGGAGACCGCCCAGCCCGTCCCATTGGACTAGCATAGAGTCGAGCTAGCAAGCCGTAAACTTGAAACAAACAAAAAAAAAAACATTCCATGCCAGCTGATAAATACGGAACACTCTGAGGGGGATATCAATTAGCCAGCGCAAGTGGAAGTACGTTTAAAAAAAAAAAACAAGAATTATTTGCGCTTTGAACTGGGCAATTAAAAATATCGACTACGTCGATCATAAAGAATGAGACTTAGCTTTAGCTGTTGTAATTCTAGACACAACAGCATTACAAATTAAAATGCAATGAAGTAATAGTTCCAGAAAGATTTTTTTTAATTGTTCCGACACTTAACTAGAAATGCGGCCGGTTGAAAATGTGATGTAAGACTAACTAGACTAGTTAGTTGAACTAATTGCTGGGCATTTAAAAGTTGGCTTTGACGGGACTTACCATGGCGACAGAAGCATTTGTTGGCCTCATTGATGGCACCGTTGTCAAAGGCATTCTCCTCAAACACATAGTTATAGCCCTTCAGGCTGCCAAAAGTGCGCTCCTCACCATCTCGATACTAATTGCACAAGAAGAAGAAGAAGAAGAAACTCAATTATTATCCAAATCAAGGCTATTCAAGCTGTCAAAGCTTACCAAATTAATGGGCCTGCACATGCTCTTGCGGAAGAACTTGACTGTATCGTTGGGCTGGATGAAACTCTTGAATTTCGTGCCATCGGAGGCATACTCAATGTTGCTACAGTGATCACCCTCCCATTGGGGCAGTGTTGTCTCTCCTCGATATGTGGCATATAGGCCCGATATGGCCGGATCTGGCACGCCCGTGTAGAACGTTTCAAAGTCCGTGGAGAAATCGTACATGCGATCAATCAGTCCCACCTTTTCGAACGATATCCAATTGGGCAACAGCGTATTGCCCAGCGTCGCCAATGTCGATGGAAAGCCAAACATGAACTCTCTGGCGGTCATGCGTACAATTGGCTCCGATTTAGTGCTGGCAAAAAGTCCTTGCATTGGCAAGCGTACAAAGAAATAGTTGCGATCGGCAGTTAAATGAGAAATGGCCTGGAAAGAGAGAAAAAGAAAAAATATTTAACAAATAAAATATATGCAAATTTGAATAGTAATTGCAAAATGGTATTTAAAGCTTAGTTATAGCAGGCAGCAGAGGGCAAGTCAGACGTTATAGAGTATACTTATTGTAGATAAGAACGATGAGCTAAGTCTATCCGTCTGCCAATTCGTCCGTACTACAAAAACTTTAATTAGAAATCTTTTAATATAACTTTCTCAATCAACATAAATATAATACAAACTTTATAATGGCTTTCGATAGCTCAACTCAGTTTCTGATTATCGATAGCAATCGATATTTTGACTTGGTTTTTTAAACATAGCTTGCCGATGATTCAGTCTAGAGAGCCTGAATTCTTAAGATTTCCCATCTCAGTTTCTGATTATCGATAACAATCGTTATTTTAACTTGGCTTTTTAAACATAACTTGCCAGATGATTCAAATTCTCAAACTTTTCTGTTTCCTATTATTATTAAAATTTTCCATTTTGTCTAGCTCTCTCTCCATTTTCGCCAATTCGTATTCTCACTCATTCCTATTTATTTTTTCAATTAGATCTTGGGGCAAACCCACTTGATGACTGGTGTGCTAATTGCGCGTCATGTCAGGATCCATTGGAGCTGTGCGTGCCACATTAACAGCTGCTCAACGGCTCGTTATCGTCATAGTAAATAGATCAATTAATGCACAATAATTACGTACTTCCTGTGCAGCAGGTAATATTTTATAGGTGCTACCTAGTGCCCTCTACCCGGCTGACGTGCACTTGTCAGATCGAATGCATTATTCAACATTTTGGCTTCACATTGCACCCGGATGCTAAATGAACTCGAAACCGATCAAATTACTTTTCGTTTTCCTCCACTTCTACTTCTTCTTCTTCTTCATCATCATCATCATCATCGTCAACGCTTGATTGACATCACAGAATCGAAGCTAAATTGGCATTTGTGCGCGACACAAAAGTGTTTTGGCATAAATTAAGCAACTGCAACAGCAGCTATGTTAATTTTTAGGTTTTAATTGAAACATCATAAAGTCAACAATTAATTACAGATCAAATGTGCATAAATGTCTATATACACACATATATATGTATATATTTGTTGATTGAATGTACGTAAATGCTGTTTTGATTTGTTTACGATATTAAAATACGATATCGTCATTAATCAGTGAAAATTGCTGACAATAACAAACACGCCCACAGACAGCGCCAATAATAATTATTGTAATAAAAGCAACAACAAAACTTTCAAAATACGCGCTAAGTGAGCGAGTGTGTGTGCGAGCGAGATAGTTGCATATGTAATTGTTAACGGTAGCTGACGCGTCGCCTGCCGCTACTGCTGCTGCTGCCACTCACTCGCACTACTTATTGCCATCCCCTTCGCACACGCTCCCACACCACACAGCAAATGCTCATTGTGTGCAAATTAATTGCCCATCATTTAGTTAAACATGTTGGCAATTTTTGACGCCACGGTAAACTAACTGTGTTGTTGTTGTTGTTGTTGCTGTTGCTGCTAGTGTTAAAATGTAACGTTTATTGACCTAAACGTGAGTCGCGCCTTCTGTTAATGTTTTCGCTGTTGTTATTGTTATTGTTGTTTGCATTTCACAGCTGACTTTTTTCAATTTCATTTTTATTGTTGTTGTTTTCGTCATGTGCGCGGCACGCGATTTTTTTATTGTTATTGTTGTAGCAGACTTAACGGTTAATTATGTAGTTATTTTCCGTGACAAATTACCCTCGATTATATCGTACAAAGCCGATAGAAAATAATCTGTCGTCAGATTGCATCAGATCAAATCTGTTGACCGGCATTGTATGCGCTCGAGCAATTTAAGCGTAATTTAGGCATGGAATAAAACTAATAAGTATATATACAATATATTATTACATATATATGTATATTTTTTGTTGTTTTAATAAATAGGAATTTCCTTTTGGCTTGTTATTTTCAATTAGCATTTTGAATATATTATTATAGACTTTACAATGTTACGAAATTTTACAGACGGAAATTGCATTTAATGACTTTTAAGATAACTCATTGAAAGAAAACTAATATTTTTCTACTACGGTCGAGTCTCGATAATCTGTACCCCGCTAAATCGATAATCGCGATAAATCGAAACAAATTCTATCCCCTTGAAAAAAATTCGTTACAGTCGAGTCTCGATAATTTGAATTTCCGTCTAATTCGTAAAAAACCTGATCCCCTTGCCATTTCGAATTATCGAGACTCGACGTATTTTTTTATAGAGAAATTTTATAATGTGTTTTTATTTTGGTTTAATGTTTAGAATATTTTATAGAGTACTTCTTTCTATTTCAAAGTTTTTTTTAAAGATTTTTTAAGAACTATTCTATTTTTATTGTTTTTATTTTCGTAATGCGTTTTGTTTGTTTTTTTTCAAGATATATTTATAATACTTCAGGAAGTAAAGCTTAAGAAATTGTATTTAAACGACTTTTATGATATGATATATAATATTATAAAATATACTTAAAAATGGACAAATATATAGTTAAATATATAAACATTATAAAGAATATATTTCAATAATAATTCAGAATAATCATAAACAAATAATTTTATTATAATAATTCATATCTAAAAACTTATTTAGCTGCTATTTTTTTACTCAGTGAAATGTTTGAAATATAAATATAATATATATTTCTTTATATGTATCAGGAAATATATATTTATTTTTCAAATATTTTACTTGAATATAAAAATAAATGTTAAATAACTTTTTAGATATTATATTATAATAATATTTTTATTCAAGAAAATTCTTAAAGAAATGTATTTTTTATAATATTTATATATTTAGTTATAAATTTATCATAGGAATATATTATAGTATATTTTATATATATTTTTGAGTATACCCTTCATGGTACTCACCAGCATAGCTATGTTCAGCATGATGACCTCGTCGTCCTCCCTCCGACCTTCGGATAGATGCTCTTGCCACACCAATGGATGGCTAGGATTTGTGGACATTGTGTTGTTGTCATTGAATGTGATATTCTCATGTGTCATGAGTTCTCTGTAATAAGAAGTAAAGCCAAATGAGTTTCCAATTGGATAGCTGCACTCGTTTTCTAACTCACTTGTACACATAGGGACCCACTTGTTCCACCTGTAGCTTTTCGCGGCCCGCTAGAAAGGCCTCCGCATTGGTGATGTTGAATAAATATATTTTGATATACAAATCGACTGGTGGCTTGGCCCAAAGATTGAAGATTTCACCATTGTCGGCCATTACCAATTTCTGCAAGATCAAATTAGATTTATAAATAGTATATTATATATAGATATAGATGAATATGGTGCGCTCAATGGCGGGCCAAATTGCAAGCGCCAAAAACGGACTGCATTCGTGAAAACTATGTATTCGTATATCTGAGGTACGTGTCTCTGTGTCGAAGGCAAGAGAATCGTTAATAGCGCATTATGATCGGCGGTCGAGCGACCATTTGGCAAAGGCTAAGGCTGAGGCAGTTAAAAAAAAGCTTTAGTTTCTGTTTATTGGACTTACCCATTTGAATATCAAATCATAGGGTTGAAATACTTTAACCAGCACCGCCGCTGTTATGGCCAAAAATCCAATGGCCAGCAACAAAAAAGCGCCTGCAAAACAACAAAAAGAAACAAACATTATAAATATATATGCATATGTATAGTATATTGATATAAGTTGATAAGTTGCGTCGAGTACATATAAATGACCTCATTAAGTTAATTAAGACACGATTAATTATGCATAAATAGGCAGCGTGTGCGACACGTAAAAATGAAAATTGAGAATTGAATTGAGAGAAGAAGAAAAAAATATGAATTATGAACACAACCTATGAAATTTGCATATCAAAAAAAAAATATGAAACAAAAAAAAAAATTGATATTGTAATGAATTCCGGCACAAGAATTTGAATATTTGACAGGGGCCTCTAATGAAAGGCATCGAACATGCGCGGCTTACAGAACTCTTTACTCTTTGTCGCCATATCTAAGACGACATTAAAGAGGCTCATAGAAATATGAGAAATTACTAAATATTCTAGCTGAGCTTAAGTAAGTAATTTATTTAACAGCGCTTCTACGAGTCATACAATTGACCCTGAAATGTTAGCCGATCTTAACTATTCCATATTGTCTGAGCTCCATTGCCAATCAGATGTAAATTATGTTAATCGCAAGAGACAAGACAGTATCGCCGACAGTATGCCGACAGCTACTAGGCTAGGCGCCTTAACACTTGAGTTATCGCTCGAGTCTGCCGAGTTCCTCGTGAGAGACTGTGACAAGTGCTCAATGTAAGTACTTTTGAAGTGAGCGAGTATGACTCTTCAATCACTTGACGTTTCGCTCGCCCCGCCCTGATTTATGTATATGCGTGCATACAAATCTCTTCATTAAGGCTGTATAACAAGAACAAAAGTTGAACTGTTAACGCTTGTGTGCGAGCGTGTTTACACTATGGCCAACGACCACTGTGCTGTTGCCAGCTGGTTTAGAGGCGTTGCAAATTGTTAAGGAATTTCAGCGTACAATGCGTGGCACAGACACGTGCATGAAATGCTGCTGCTGCTGCTGCTGCTTCAGTTGCTGCCAAACAGATTGGGAGAGATGGCAGCCAGAGAACGGGTTTTCAATTATCAGCCATCATCAGCATTCAAATCTACGACTATGCTTTAAACAGCAGAATTAAGAATATACATAAACTTTTGCTTTTCTATAGATATATGCAAATGTATATATATATGTATATATGTAGAGCTGTTCAACTTGCATCTGCCAAGGAATTGAGTCGCTTGGTGAGTGGCAGCGACAGCGCCAGAGCCAACGCCAGCGCCAGCCCCATATAGCCACGACTTGTTTGGCTTTTAATGGGTTTTATTATTAAAATGCACAGTCAATGCTATATCATGGGGCATATGACAAATGACGTATTCAAATAGCTATAGGATATTTCAGAAAAGCTATATATAGCTAAGCGATTTTATTACTGTATTATATCGTTCTAAGAAATATAAATATTCAGGAATTTTTAAGAATCATTTATATGCTCTGGAAAGAGTTGAATTTAAAAAAAAAATATATATATATATAAATAATTTTTTTTTATGTATTTTCTTTGGAAGTCTTTCTATAGAAATGCACTCTAAAAATCAAATAATTCTTTAGCAAATTTTTTAATTTATATATATGAGCTCTTTCAGCTTAAAAGCTTACTGAACTGAGCTACTAATGCTCTAGAGTTACTCTGTTTTTTTTTTTTTTATATACATTTATAATACATAGATAAGCAAACTTAATATTCAGAACTGATCTTCATTAAGATTTCAGACATCCATAAAGTCTATTAATGAAAGCCCGATCCGATCCACTTATCTGCCCTGACAATCTTATGCACTATATATATCACATAAATCTATTAGCAAACAGTTCGAGAACAGTCCAATAAGAAATTACACATGTTCTTAATCGATCAAGCGCTCGTTACGTGATCAACTAATAGGAATTCCATTTTGATTTGTTTTTAAAGTTGATGCAGATTTAACTCAACTCACACTTGGCTATATAATTTGTATAACAATTAAAAAGATCAAGCCGATTAGCTGATCTTCAATATTAAATAACACTTATTAAGTCAGCGTAGCTTTTTAGCAGTAGTCAGCAAATCAATTCAGATTTATATATATATATTTATATATATATATTCATTGTTATTTCACACCAGCCTAACTGATCGATGATCGTACCGGCTCACACATATGTGCACACAAACCGATCGCATATGAATCCAATTCGTATGAATCACATTAAAACTGATCTTGATGTTGAGCTTAGGCTTTAGGACTTAGCCTCTTAGAGCATATCGTATTCGTTGTGACCTTGGTTTGTGATCTTTTGTGACTGGATTTGACTCGAGCTATTTATATTGAACGTGTTCTCTCGCCCAGTGTCTTCTGCTGGCCATTTAGATCCTGTTGTGTCAGGCTCAACCAGTTTGAAAGGAAAATTTTCCCTTTCAGCCAATTGGTATTCTATAGATGGCCGCCTTCTTTTTTTGTTTTAATGATCATGAAAGAATCACATTAAAAGTTTTTGTATCGAACTGCAGTTGCTGGCTACGAATCAGATGCCTAACCACTAACCGCTAGTTATATGACATAATGCTAGTTAATTACAGTTATTAAACAGTCTCTGATTGGCTTACACATCAATTGGCGGCGATTCTGTAATTGCTGAAAGTGACGCAGCTTCTCCAGCGAGAAGCGACGATGCGAATAGAGTGCACCCAGAAAATCCTTGAGCGACTGACGTCGCAACCGACGCCGCACCACGGTCATAATGAGTGTGTATCGATATGCTTTAACTGTTATTCAACTATATGAATTTATGCATCAATATATATTTTGATTGTAATTATATTTGATGTGTTCGTTGCAAAGTCAAAGCCAAACTAAAAGTCGTTGAATTGTCAAGGGTCCGATGTACCCTCGGCTACTTTCATTTCGAGCTCGGCAAATTATTAATGGCTTTTGATGCGCTCACAAAGGGTATGACGCAATTTGCATGCAGTTTGTCACAAATATATTTTGATTTTAAGTAGTGAATTTTTAAAAATATTTAATGAAACTTTAGAAAAAATAAAAAAAATAAAAAAAGAAAAAAAAATAAATATATAATAAAAGAATTAATAACTATAATTAGTATAAAGAACTAAATATTCAATCGAAAGACTACAAGAATTTCTTAATCATAATAAAAAGTAAAGTTTAAATTTTATAGATTTTTAAGAAATTAATAATAAATATATTTAATTTTCAAAAATTTTAACTATTAAATATTTAAAAATTTTTAAATTTACATATAATATTAATTAAGTATTCAGAACAAATAAAAAATAACAAATAGCTTAAAAATCTTCAAGAAATTTTAGGAAAATTAAAAAAACGAAAATTTAAATTTAATTAAGTTTTTTAAAAAATTTATTTTGAAAAAAACTAAAAAAATATTTAAGTTTTTGTTCAGTCAAATTTCAAAAATTGTAAAAATTAAATATATTTAAACAAAATTAATTTAATTATAAATAAATATTATTTAAAAATGATATTCAGAAAAAAAAAATTGAGGAAATTTGAATAAACTCAAAAATATATATAAATTAAATTAAATTAATCTATATATTTTTTGATGAAATATTAAAAAAATATTGTATGCTCAGCTAAGCCTAAAATCTCTCTAAATTCAATAAAAAATCTCAGTTAAATATATGACGTATCTTGCCCACAGAAAAGTTAGTGTATTTGCTGGCTCGACTTGTTGTGCTTGCGTGACTTCAGGCGCTTCATCATTTTCGATTGGCTTTTAATCAATCGTTTTGTATGCACTGTCAGTAGCTGAGTTTAGTGGTTAGGTGCAAACGACAAAGTTATGAACAAAGAACGCTTGGCTATATTTAAATAATGAAATCTTGATTTGCTTTGCGTTTGTTGTGTTCAAATTGAAAGTTGCCAAAAATCAAAAAACCGAATTAGATACAAAAAAAAAAAAAAACAGCAACAACAAAGCACTGCATATTCAAATTATGTTGATACGTTGTTTGTTTGATTACTTTGTTTGTTGCTCAAAAAATGTATTTATAATTTTGTTGATGTGCGGCACGTCCAGCAGGTGCGCTTGCCACCCACAAAGATTTGGCAAAGAATTCGTGGGAATGGGCCAACAATTTGCAGTTGGAGCACGCAACGCACGCGTTCAGCAACAACAACCACAACAACAACAGCAGCCAGCCAACAACATGTGCTCGCGAAAAAAACAAACACATTTTCGAAGTGCTACCACGTTCGTCTCTTAAGTCTTTTGTTTGCTTATCAATAAATTGCGGCTGTCAACATTGAAACGAAACCGAGCTAAGAACAAAAACAAACTAATTCTACAAACTCTGTTGCCTCTGTTACATCATTTATATGGCGAGCAGAAAAAGGGGGCGTGGCTACTGTGTATGTGCATAATAAAACTGTATAAAATGTTTGCTTTTTGTTTTTGTTTTTTGGTTTTTGGTGTTTATTTTTTAATTTTGTTTCATCTTCTGATGTGATTTTCAATTAAGATTGCGTCGTATCAGACGATCGATCGCATAGCCTGTAGGGCAGGTTAATTTTTGTTAAACTAATCGTTAGCTGAATATCGGCATTGATTTATAGTTATGTCTTATAGAGAACAATTGCGTTGTCAGCATTCACAAACCTGATCTGATACACAACATGACGTCAGGCGCTTGAAGAGGTGACTGACCAAAATGAAGTTTCAAACTGGGCAAAGTTGAACAAAAGTTTAATCTGCGCTATCATATCGCTCGACACATCAGCCAATAAACTAGATAGCTAGGAATATCCCATAGAAAGTGCCAAGTTGCCATTTTTTTTGTTTGTTGTATTTCACTCTTTAAGTTAACCCAATTATTTGTTTATGCCACTCAGCAGAAGACAGAGACAGACTCGCTCAGCTGATGTACTCATCGAACATCATGAATCACACTCAGTATTAGCCGACTTTTGCTTACTCTCGATGAATTGACAAATTTCAAGTGCTTTGAGCCGGCAACAGAGAGGGGGAATTACCCAAAAACAGCGAACAGCTTCTATTAGACCATTTTGGAATGTCTAGTGACAAGTGTACACAAAGCTGACGCAAAAATTGATTATACGATGATCGAACGGACAGAGGGCGCCCAAAGCCAGGCCAAGCAATTACACGTACTACACGATTGCAACATTTCACCTGTTGCAGCAACATGTTGCCGGCGCTATAACTGCAAGCAAACATTTTTAATGAGTTTTATTTGCTTTTTTCAGTGTTTTTTTTGCGCAAAAATGCATTAACCAAAAAAGAGAGGTAAAAGCTGACGCCTACCTCGTATGCCCTCTGTTGCAAGAGCTGCATTCAAAACTATTTAAGCCCATTGGCGTGCATGATGTCTGCGGCATGGCAGCCGAAAGACATCAGACATTATGGCAACAGCTCGCTGGCAACACAACAGAATTTCATTACAAAATATTTATAAATATTGATGATTGGGAACATGAGCTGCATACTTTATCATTTGTCTTGATTAGTTTTCGATCGCGAAAATGACCAAAATGGAAAACTTACTTAAAACTAAATCAAGTTTTGAAATGGAAACCATAAAAAAAACCCAAAAATCCTTATTTATCTTTTATAGTGCAATTTGGTTTTCACATCAATTTTTTAATTATTTTTTAAATTTTTAATTTTTATTTTTAATTTGTATTTTTTTTTATATTTATTTTTTAATTTTTTTTTGTAATTTGTATTTTTTATTTAATTTGTATTTTTTACATTTTTTTTATTGTTTTTTTTGGTACCTCTCAAACAATAAAATGTCATTTAAAGTTGTAGACAAAATTTATATCTTTTTTTTATTATTTAATCATTTTTTAATGGTCACGTAATTTAAAAAATAATTAATTTTTATATTTATATATTTATTTAAATATTTGTTATATATATTTTTTATAATTTATTTTATTATATATTTATATATATATTTTAATATTTGTTATATATATTTTTTATAATTTTTTTTTTATTTTATATTTATATATTTATTTTAATATTTGTTATATATATTTTTTATAGTTCATTTTATTATATATTTATTTTAATATTTAATATATATATTTTTTATAGTTCATTTTATTATATATTTATATATTTATTTATATATTTTTAAGTTTTTCTAATTGTAATTTTTTTTTTTTTAATATTTCTTTGAGTTTATAGAAATAATAATTTGTTTAATGATTTAACTTTGTCTTTGTTTTTAACTAAAATTAATTTACCTATTTAAATATATGTAAAAATGCTTTCATTTTTTTTCTAATTTAGTTTAAACAGCTTTTTTTAAAATATTCTCTTCGCTTTAAGGAACAAATTTTGTTCTATTCATTTCGCATTTTATGAACCATAAATTTAGGTTCATGGACTATTTCTTAGATAAAAATTAATTTAGGCTCTAAAATTCTAGAACGATAAAAAAAGAAGCTTTTGTTAGCCGCATTCGAGATCGAAACGCATAGAGAGTTATGCAAAGATGTTGTCGGATCATTCATTGAAATGTTGGATGGGCTAAATGGAATACGGCGAATTATAAGCAGATGCTTTAAACTAGTTTTAGCACTTAAGTCAGCCGAACTTCGGGCTATTTGTAGCAAAAAAAAAAGAATCAATAATAATAATAATAATGAAACAAAAAGAAGAAGAAGAAGAACTCCTGCCAAAATCGAAGTCAACGCATCAGCTACGCGTGTTCGTTCGGCTTGTTTTTGGCGAAATATGTGGAATGCCAGTGGGTTGGCTTCTATTTATTTATTATCAGCAGTGAACCGCTTTTTTGCATGAATAATTTTTTTGCACAAAAACCAAAATAAAATAGGCAAGAAGCAGCAGAGACAGAAATCAAAAAATAAAAATACATAAACGTTAACAATCCTGTTTGGCCATGAGCAGGCACTTTTATTGTAATTATTTATTTTTTGTTTCTTCTTTCAGTGTCGATGTTTTTCTTAAACACATGTTGATGTCTGTATATATATATATATATATATATATATATATATATTTATATATTTATATATATTTGGCAGACCACATTTGGGAGCAATTTATTCGAGCATAGTGCGAAACTTGTTCGAATCTTGTTTCTAGCCAGAGAGGGGGTGGGGTGTATTGACACCTAATGAATAACTGTGAAACAATCGATTTGCTAATTCCGCTGACAATGCTCATTTTTGCCTGGTTTGGCTGCCTGGTTTGGGCACTTTTTATAAATGTCAATAAGCATTGTACAGATCATTCTAATATAGCTACGATATATACATATAGCACATGTATTTGAATTGAGTTTGAAATAGTTTTGAAATGTTCTCGAATGTATATATATATTTGTATTCTTTTATCTATTGATTTCAAACTCGCTTTGAATGCGAAATGAACTGAGATTTTTTTTGTTTTGTTTTTGTTTTTTTGATTTATGATACAATCATAAACAAATCGGTTGTTTATTAATAAGTTCGCCTTTTGTATCTGTTTGTATTTTGGGTTTTTTTTTTCTTTTGTATTTTGTGCTTTGCGCGTGGCTCTAATTAGAATTACCAATATACTTAAGCGCTTCACTTTGAGACTTTCACCTGCTCAGAGGCGACAGCTCTATTAACAACTTGCGATTTTTCTAGCTGTTAAATGTGCAACTGCCAGAGTTCAATCCCGTTGCATGACTAATCAAGATAGCACTGTAAGCCAAATACACTGCATATGACAACAATGTTAAGTAATATTTGGGCATTGTATAACAAATCAAACTATAGCTGGACCATATAACCAAATTCATTTGAAAGTAACATTGCTACATTGCTTCATGTATCTGACTATTATCTTTTGTTTAGATAAATAGATAGTCATGAAGTCATGATGTACTTAAAGTCAGCTAAAGCAGTCTTAAGCAAACACTTTAAATATTTTTTACTTTTGCACTTGTAATTTAATTATTAAAAGTTTTGCTTGTAATATTTATAAATATTTTACAAAACAAACAAATTGTAAATAAAGAGAAACATTTAAGAAATAACTGCCAAAGGTAAATTATTTTTTTTATATTAAAAAATTCTCAAATAAAAAGCAACACAGAAAACATATTTTAACAAAGATAAAAATAAATAAAAAAAAATATTTAAATTTTTAAAAAATGTCTGCAGTTTAAATAAAAACCTTAAGAATCACATTAAGATTTTGTAGCAAAGCATAAACAATAAAAAATAAATTTATATTAATTTTTAAAAAATTACTGCAGTTTAAATGAAAACCTTAAGAATCAAATTAAGTATAGAATAAACATACCTAAACATAAGTATATAAATAAATACTTACATATGTAAGTTAATTCAATATTTCATTTAATTTTGCATGTTTTTATTTAAAATTCAGCATATTTTTTTAATTTTATAAATGTGTATTAAAATTTATGTTTATATTTACACTTTATATATATATTTATATTTATACAAATTTTATTTTATTTCATACTTTTTTTTGATTTTTTTATGAATTTTTTTTGTTACTAATTTTTTTTAGTTTTTAGTTTTAGTTTTTAATTTTTTTTTTTTTATTTAAAATTTGAATTTTTTAAAAAATTTGCTTTATTTTCAAGAAATTTCTCATAATACTCATCAAAGCTTACTTTTTTTTGCAAATACATTTTATTTTTTATAGTTTCTTAACATTTTTCTGTGCACTTTTTTAAAAATTCACAACTTTTTCACATATTCATTCCACTCACTTTTTTTATTCACTTCTGAAGTTTAATTTTAAAAAAAACTTTTTTTAATAAACACAATTTACTATGACACCTTCCTCTTAGCTTTTTATATCTAACGATCTCTATCGATCTCTAGCTCCAACTACAAATATATATCTAAAACACTTTCTATAGCATTTAGCTATGAATTTGTATTTATTTAGTATTTAGCTCTGTCTAACTTTTAAATTCTCTTTGCACTCACAATTCACATATGCAAAAGCATTTTATATTTTATTTTATAGTTTTGCTTATTTATATACGAAAATTGATTGCTCATAATTCTATTGCGAACATTTATAAGGAAGTAAATATTCAACTAATTGCGTTCAATTGTTTATTTCAATTATTATTTTTTTTTTATTAATAATTTTAGCTCTTCGCAACGAATTCTGATTTATTTGTTTATTTTGATTTGGGAATAGAGCTATAACAACAACAACAACAACAACAACAGCAACTAAGTTTATGTGTATTAACATGCTCGAAAAGAGCTTCTGTGATTTTTTGACAACGTCTTCGTAGATATCTTCCACTTTTCGTTTAATTTGCTGTGTAAATAAACGCAGCAAACGAGAAATGTGCGAATTCGTGTTGTTCTTGACTTTTGAAAGAAACGCGCGCGAGTTTTTCAGCGTATTTTCAACATATATAAATATATATATACATATATTATATATACAAGCCTATATATATATATGGCTTGATGAAGGTGACGACAAAAATGTTATCTTGAGGTCAGAATGTGGAATAGAAGCCGTTACTTGTCAACTACCTCGAATTCAATTTCCAAAAGTCGCGCGCGTTTTAAAACGCTCGCAAACCGCTTAGCAACTGCAACATGTATACAAACATAAACTTGAATTGCCCGCTTGGCTCGGCTTCTAGGCTTTTATGGCCAGCATATGGTCAAGTTCAGGGTCAAAATGTTGCCTGGCCAGATCGCGTGCACTAGCCAAGTGCGAGACGCGGTTTGGGCGCGTTTTGCTTTATCAATATGGGGGGACTACAACGCGATTATTGCCGCAGACTTTTAAAACCAATAGATGAAAAAATTCAAAAAAAAAACTGTGTCAGTGTCAAAGAGTTGCTTATTTAATCAGCAACGAGTAGAAAAAACAACACAAACATAAAGTGCTATGTTAAACAGCATCGAGATGTGTGTTCCGTATGGCGTTTTTGTGACGCGTTTTTAAACGCGGCAGCAAAATTTTCATAATTAATGCAGACCAAAGCGAAGCGACAAAAGATGCGTTCAGCCGGTTTCTTTTTTTTGTATAATTTTTTTTTTTATTTTTTTTAACCAATTGATGATTGATGAATATTTTAATTTTTGGAATCTTCGAGAAGCTCTAAGTCAAATACTTTTGCACTTTATCTCATAATTATTTAAACACTTTTTCGATTGGATTATGGTTTTTTTGTTTTGTTTTTGTTTTGTTTTGTTTTGTTTGGTTGTCTGAACTTACGTGTGGGCGAGCGTGCATTGTGCTTGCCATGCTGGCGCTCATCGAAGAAGCTGCCCAATATGTCCATGGGCTTCATGGAGCGATTTGCCTTGAGGCTCTTGCGGCGCTGGGCGCGCTGTAGCGCCGCCAGCGCCGCTGCGGCTGTGGCAGGATCGGCCTCTGGCAAGGATGTGGCTGCAGCTGGTGTTTGAGTTGTAGTTGGATTTGGTTTTGCTATTGCGGCGGCTGCGTTTGTTGCCACTTGATTTGGCTGATTCGCATTCACGCCCGCCTCCTCATCGCTAACACAGACGGCACTATAGCGACGCGAGAACATTTTGCCAAAGTCCTTCATAATAATTGCATAGGCATATATATGTATATGTATAAATAAAATGTTTATAAATTTGTACACTTTTCGTACACGTGAGACACTCTTTTTATTTTGATGGCTTTCAGCTTGACTTGGCTTGGCTTGGCACTTAAAAACTTGTTGCTTTTGCTGCGTTAGCTCCTTGGAATCAATTACCACTTGCTTGCTTAATATATATACTAACTTTAAATAACATTGATAGACTTGTTCATTGAAATCTTAATTCTTTCTAATTCTTTCTGTGTCCCAGCTGGATGTTGGCCAAAGCGCGTATGCGTCCGTTCGCTGGCGTTGCTCGCTTATGAATGAAAACCCGGACGTGCGATCGCCGCACCAGGTAAAGTTACGGGCTTAAAACTTTTGATTTTTTTCTCGAATTTTGTATTTGTTTTTCTGTTTGTTTTTGTTTTTGTTGCTTTTTTGCTTTTTCGCTTGTGCAGTACGAGTTTTTAGTACGAGCGTTTACCTGTCCGCCAACTACAACTACAAATTGCGTTGCGTTCGTTCTCTCGCACGCTCTCCACGCGCTCTTTGGTCTTAGGGTGTGCGCGCTGCGCTCTCTGTGCCATTCGCTCGTTAGCTGCTTTTACGTTACGTTCGCGTTACGTGTTACGTGTTACGCGACGTTACAGATCACGTTTAGCACACGCTCAGCTGTTGTTTTGTTGTGAGCCGGTCGGCTGAGGCTGCTGCTGCTTCTTAAGCTGGCTTCGCTGCTGATCTAAAGCCCGAAATGTTGTAAACCAGTTTTCGCATTCACTTGCGCCGTTTCGCATTTTGGGGAAATACCATAAAGGCACACATTACTCATACGGCGCGTGGTACAACACAACAGCTGTAGCAGCAGCAGCAGTAGCAACACCAGCCGCATTATGGAAAACTTTTAGATATTTACATGCGTACATTGTGCCATCAGCCAAATACGCATTTTGAATCGAGTTTAAGTTACGCTTGTAACTCAGCATCGGCATCAGCATCAGCATCAGCATCAGCATCGATCGACAGTCGGCAGACACAGCGTTTTTTTTCTTGTTTCTTTTTTTTTTTGGTATTTTTTTTTATCTTGGGGCATTCACTAAAAACCCAATCACCTTCAATTTCGCATGCAAGCGTCAACATTTTGTTGTTGTATTTCTTATTTTGGTCATTTTGATTTTTGTTAAGAGTTCAACACACAATCGAGTTTTTTTTTTTTTCTTCTTTGGTTTACCTCGCCGTTTAGAAATTTCTCGAACGGTTGTTGTCGCCAATAACACGCGAATATATTCAAGTTATTAATTTGGTTTCAATCAAAAAACACGCCCATGCGAACAGTTAAGCTTGGCAAATATTTAAGTGGCGCATTTGCGCTTGAAAGGAGGCACGACATGGCATACCTAAGCTTTGATTGAGGGTTTGCCAGAGTAGTTAGCTAATAGAAGACTTGCAATGAAAACAAAGCAAACATCAGGCGATGCTGCTTCCTGTTTAGGCAATAGTTCTTGCCTAATAACAGTCTATGACAAAAACAACAACAAATTAGCTAATGTGGGAATTCCATAAGAAATTCTATTTGATTTGCCAATGTAACAAATTAATTAGCAGAAAAACTTTAGAAACTTTTATCAAAATATACAAAACCAAAAAGATTATAAAACCAGTTTCTAATTTTGCATTAAATGTTGTTAAAAATAGATTTAGGGTTATGAAAAAACTAAATTAATTTAAATGTATAGAGATATAGATAGATCTAAAGGTCTGTTGAGTTGAGACTTGATGTAGTCTCAGTTGTGCATAGAAAAATGTTTATTCGTTGCATACTTTTGAGGAAACTATTAGCTATAGACTTCTAATGTTGAATTTAGCTTCAGATACGCGCATAGACTGACAGAGCAACCAAAACCAACTCGAAACTAATCTGCCTGCTTTTAAGAACAGGTGAGGGCTGCGAAATTAGACTGCAGAACAATCTAAAGAACTTTAAATATTGAAATATTATCGCATAGAATATAATAGAATAAATCAAAATTGTATGCATAAGTGACTTATGATGACCACTTATGATAAGTCTAGATTTAAGATGTATATATGCTCGCTAAGAGCAGCACACAGTAGTTAAGGCTTAGAGCTTAGAGCAATAAATTGCAAAATGTAAATAATACCAAAAACTACTAAATAATACAAAAACTATTATACCCTGATTACTCATTTTCAATGGGTTCGGAGTATAACAAGTAAGAAAACTCTAGTGGGTGGTGCCCGACTATGAGATTCCCTGAACCCCGTCCGAGTTGCGTTTTAAAATATACTCAATTATGCATTTATTAAAGCAGAAAAAATGTAAGCTTGTAACATTCAACTATACAAAAAAAATAGTTTTTTTTTTGCTGGTATCCAAAATAAAACAAAAATCAAAGTTTTATAAATCATAAATGAATCTAAATACAAAATTTGGAGACTCTAGCTTCAAAGATGTACGAGATATAATTTAATAACTTGAACTTCGATAAGGGTTTTAATCGATAACAATAAAACGGGAATAGTTATCGATTTTTTTTTAAACAAACTTGATATTTTCGTGCTATACAAGGACCCACAGAACAAATTTCTAGTCTCTAGCTCTTATAGGTTCTGAGATTGACGCGTTCCTACATACGGACAGACGGACAGTCAGACAGACGGACAAACAGATAGACGAACAGGGCTAAAGCGACTCAGTTAGCTCACATTAACCCTCTATTTGCTCTAACTGAAGTCTGTGTTCAGTGCTCCTGCATTAATGATAATGATAATAATATTTTCAATGCTAATGATAATGATAATGATATACACAATGATCATGATCAAGACAATGATAGACACTAATACGATACATAATCGTATATATCTTTTAGATATCTGCACTAAAAACGTTATAGATTCTCTTTCATGTTTTTACTAAATTTTTAAAATATATGTAAATTTATAAACATAAATATTTAAATTTATATAATTATATTTATATATTTATTTATGAGAAAAACACAGAAATCCAATTGATCTCACAGCATAAAAAAATTTTTAATATAATTACTATTTAAATTTAATTGGCAATCTCAAACTGAAGCTTTCTATCCGGCAGCTGTTCAAGTTTTTCTAACGCCCATGCTGAAAATGCGTCAATCGATTAGAGCATACAAAAAATTATATATTGAATGTCAGCAAATATATAAATTGCATTAAATACAGTTATCGAATGTCGACAATGAATGCAATTTTTGTGTTTTTTTTTTGATTGCATGCAAAATAATGTCATTGAACTTGACGTTGCAGTTTACAAACTATAATTATTATTTAATTTTATTTTTTCGTTCATTTATCTGCGACATTTTGCTGATTTCCTTTATCAATATTTCGCAAAAAGCAAAACAATAAAATATAATAATATTTCTTTTTGTTTCGCTTGTCTGCGCGCTGGGATGCTTTATCAATTTCCGCATTGACAATTCATTTGCCGTTAATCTTTGACTCATTTGGCCACAATAGCAGCAATACAACTTTTGTTGAGAGCACCCAAAGAGATGTCAACTCATTCCCATTGTACGCTTAGCCAGATGACCTTGCCAGAGGCCGCTGAACTCACACTTTGACACAACAACGACACAGAATATATACAATATATACGAACGGCAAAGAGACACCAAATATACAAAAAAAAAACTTTCAATATATTTTATATAAATAATACAAAATATTTGGAAATGTTTTTTGGCAGCTATTGGCGACTATGAATACCCTACAATTTCGAATATAATATTTTCCCTGCATGTTTTCTTTGTTCTCTGATTTCCCACGCTCAACTTAATTATAGCCCCTCTATGCAATTCTCATACATTCAAGTACAATTGCACTTTGATTATATGATAAGTGCCATGTTAATAACTTGTATTTCTATGTAATTAATATATTGATAGCCATGTTTACATATTCCAAATCAATTTGATTGATTTTTTGTGTAATGAAAATTGATTGATTTCCGTATTTGAGCAGTGGGCTTATCATAAAAAATTTTGAAAACATTTCATATTTAATGGGCTCCATATAATTGGCGTAATTTCCGAGAATTGTTTACAGTTTAACAACGGTTACCATAGACGCAGTCATTAGTGTTAGGCAAACGTCGAAATGCAATCTGTTATTGATAGGAACTGGCGCTAATTGGCCAATGGTGAGGCCAGATCGCAATAGATCCGATCCGCACGTCAATTCTGTAATTAGCGCACTTGCTGGCTAATTCGCACTTGGTAATCATAGTTAGGTTTTCACTTTGATTAATTGCAAATTACATGCGAAGCAAATGGTATGCGGGACTGCATCATCGAACGGGTTCAGCTGGGGTCAGCAGTTATTAGCAATTCCATTAACATCGAACATATATATAATATATATAGATTTCTATATATCCATTACAATTTGCCAGCTGCGGCCCAGAAACAATTTGCTTGGCTGTACCTTCTGGAACTCCGAAATTGTGTGTCGCAATTTACGTTTTGAGCGCAGCTCATGTTTTATGGATGGCCAATGAGACTTTGCCATCAATAAGCAATAGTTGCAGGTTTAGTTCGATTTAGCGGCCCAAGCCGCAAAACCAAAGTAAAATTCCATTCCAAATTCGGGCACGAAAATAGACAAAAGTTCAAATGTTCACTTGAAAGTGTTAAGCAGACAAGTGCAATTTAAATTGGGACATAGCTAACAAAAATAAATACAATTAAAAAGTTGAAGAACAAAAAACTAAAAAAAAAAGAAATGTAAAGAAAAGAAAAGAAAACAGCAAAATCAATCAAAACATTAGATATTTAAGTATATAATATATAAAGCATATATAATTATATGCCTTGAGGCAACTTTCTGTTTAAAGAAAATGCTTACAACATTTGATAATATTATCATTTCCAATAAGAAAAAAGTAAATTCGAAATTTTTAAGAAATTATTTAAATAATTTTTATACCCTGAACCCATTGAAAATGGGAAATCAGGGTATAATGTTTTTGAGAAAATGTATGTAACAGGCAGAAGAAGCCGTGGCAGACCCCATAAAGTACATATATTCTTGATCAGCTCGACAAACTGAGTTGATATAGCCATGTCCGTCTGTCCGTCCGTCCGTCCGTCCGTCCGTCCGTCCGTGTGAACGCAGTGATCTCGCAAACCACAAAAGCTAGAGATCTGAAATTTGAAATGTATACTCGTGTATACCCTACGCAGTACGAGATTGTCGATAATTTTTCGATAACTCATCCCATTTCCTTATTATCGATGAAAATCGATAATTTTACTTTGTTTTTCAAGCGTAACTTGAGTACCGTTTTAGCTATAAATTTCAGATTTTACGTGTATATCCGTGTTATAAATACAAACATTTTGTAATTTTTTGGATTTTCAATGCCACGCCCCCTTCCCCCAAAATTTGAAAAAAACGTATTTCAAATACTAGAGATTTGTGCTTTGGCAAATGCATACATATGAATGTCATTAGTACGCCTTAGAAGTTTGATTACGAAAGTCCATCTAGAAGCAAACCTATTCAACAAAAAAGTTTCCATAATATTGTCCATACTGCAGCCCAAGCGCTGCCCACGCGCAGTCGCTGCGTAAACTGCGCAGTAGCAGAGCAAGTGCTTGTTCGTGCGTGTGTATGTGTGTGTGTGTGTGTGTGTGTGTATGTGTTGTTTGTGTATATGTATATATAAAAGAAGCGTAAAATGATTTGAATATCGCATCTTCGCAGGGTTCAGGGTATCTCTTAGTCGAGCAGTCTCGACTAGAGCACTCTTACTTGTTGTTTATATTATATAATTTTTGTAGTAAATGCAAATATTATTTTTAGGCATTTTAGGCATATTTTTGAAGGCATTTAAAACAAACATCAAATAAAACTTGAAAAAATGGATCCAAGTAAAACGCTTAGTAATTACAGCCAATTGACTTTCTTTGGCTTTGCTGCGTAAATCTGGTTTTACACATTAAATAAGTCAGGTTTTAAAAACTTGGTTTGTTATACAAGAGTATTTTTGATTTTGTGCCAGATTTTGTTATTTTTTTTAGATTTAGTTAAATATTTTTGTTCGCATTTTTAAAATATATTTTTTTTTGCTATTAGATTTATTTTGTTTATACAAAACCAATTTAATTTTTAGCTCTAGCCATTTTTGGTTGTACAACACATATCAAAGTCTTAAACAAAACTTTTATTTATGCATTGAGTCATTCTAATTTTATAGATTTTCGCTTGGTGCGGGTTTCCGCTAATTTTATTTATTTTTTCTTATTGTTTTTTTCTGTCTTTAAACTTTGGAAATGTTGATTTGAAGCGAGTTTTATTAAAAGCTGTGCTTGTATCAAAAAAAACTGTCTACTAGTCTGCATATATAATATGAAAAGAGATTATACGAGGGTTGTCCGTAAATTAAGGTATCCAATGCTTTTTCACACAGTAAACATTATTTTATTTTTAAAACAATTATAGAATCTGAAAGCTTGAACAATAATTCAATAGCTATTAGCTTATACAAGGTGCAATTCAAAAGTTCCAGGACAAAATAAAAAATAGATTTTCTTTGGCAAAAATTTTATTGGTCGCCTTCGAAATAGTCCCCTTCGGACTGAATACAACGATTTGCACGATCAAGAAGATTATCAAATGACTTTTTTAGGTCATCCTTCGGTATGGCGTTGAGTATGGCGGTCAAAGCCTTTTGAATAGCATCAATGTCAGCATACCGTTTTCCTTTCATTGCCAAATGAAGTTTTCCGAACAAGTAGAAGTCGCGAAAACGTTTAAACCACTCGTGAATGCGGCTACGGGATAGACAATCGTCGCCATAAACTTTTTTCATCATTTGATGAGTTTCGGTAAATGTTTTACCAAGTTTAAAACAAAACTTGATGTTCGCTCTTTGTTCGACGGACACAACAAAAGTACTGTCACTTTTAGCGCGATATCTCGGCTTCTATACGTCCGAATGTCATGAAAATTTGACACAACATGACAGAGAAATAGACAATCAGACAGATGGCGCCACTAAAAAGCGCGAAATTTAAAAAGTCCTAGAACTTTTGAATTGCACCTTGTAATTATATAATTTCGTAATCAATTATTATATTATTATTTTATTATATTATTTTATTGATATATATTTATATATATTTACTATATTTATATTTAGAAATTATTAAAATTTAAATTATTAAATTATTAAAATTTCAAATAATTTTTTACTAATAAATTGTCCAAGCCCAGCTTTCTTAACTGAGAATACTTAAATTTTATATTGAAAAAAAATTCTAATTATCTGCTCAATAAATCTACCCCCTAAGTCCAGCTTTCGTAGCTTGGAATATTTAAATTTTATATTCATATATTTATAATTCTCGTAACTTTCAGATATCCGCAGCAATCTCCTGGTACATTTATCATTTGCAATATTCTAAACTTTTAGCTGAATCAGCAATGTGAGTTGAGTGAAGAAGAACTTTGTGATTTGCATTAGAGAAAACTTGTTTGCCAATTGTCTGTTTGATTTATGATTGAAGCAGGCCAACGATGAGTTGACGATAATGATAATATGACATAGGTATTTTGATGAAATACCTATAAAAGTGCGAACTTTGTGCAATGCAATAAACATGGCTAGTTAATAATAGCTAATTTGTTGTTACAATCAAATATTACGAGTACATATGTCTATATAGACAGAGAGAGAGGTAGAGAGAGGTAGTGAGGTAGAGGGAGCGAGAGCCATGATACAAATGATGACCTTTGTGTTGGGCGCACGTGCTGCTAATCCAACTGGGATCAGCGCCAATTGCAATTATCGTTCGACTGACGTTCGATTTTCTGAATCGATTCTTGATTTCCTCATGTCGGGTAATTAGAAAAACAAATCTGACATTGTTGTCAGGCGGTGATTTTTTTTTTACTTTTTAATTTCTCTCTTTGACAAGTTCAAGTTGAAATTATAGTAATGCGATGACTGAACTGTTCCGGTTTGATGTGGCTGTAACTCCCCGTCTCAGCCGGACTATGCGTAATGGCTAATCTAAAATATGTTTTATGCTAAATGTTTCTATGTAAGTATAACAGTTACAGGGGCAACAACTTTTATCTGTAACTATTAATTAGTCAGCTCGATTTCACGTGCTCTTGTAACCTTCAATATAAATGTCGAACGTATCATGTCCATGCAATTGTATTTTAATTGATTTAACTCAGCTGGCGTGTTTACACCGACTCACATAAAGAGATATATCATAATATCTGCTGCGTCATGCCGGTGCGAAAGAACCTGAACCCAGAGATACAGGCTTAAGAAACAACTGAATTTTATATTGGGGTATGGTTGACTAAGGAATACCCTGTGTGCACTAGAGCAATTAACTTAAGAGTATTTTTTAATATATTCAAATGGGCTAGGCATATTACTTACGAATGCGACTTAGAATAAGTTTTCTTTTATATGGAAAATATTATATTTTATGTATTTAAGTAAGTTTATTTAAAGATTAAGAGAAAGATTTGAGAGAAGATTTTGATCAATATATTTATACATATTTATATTTCAATTTAAGTTTTATTGTATTGTAGATAAACAAATATTAATAAAGAAACATTAATGATAAATTAAAGTTTAAATATCTGAAGATATGAGAAAAAAGTAAAGACAAAATATCCTAAGAAATATGCATATGATAAAGAAAGGTAAAAGAAAAATAAAACCGAAGTTATCTAAGGGAAGTTGAGATATTATATGATACATACTGATAGCTCAAATTGTAGCCCAAGGAACATTTTAGCATATGTCCCATTTACCATATAAAGTTGCATTCATGAAAATAGTAGTGCTGCAGTTCACAAACTTAAACCAATTCAAAAAGTACTTTTCCGTAGAAAAATAAAAATTATGCCCACTTTTTTATTAAGAATAGAATGCAAAGAAGAAAATTGAGAAAAATCTTGTTACTTTCTGTAATAGCTTATTTATTTTTGACAATTTTAGTAAGATGCATTCAAAGTTGTCCGTTCATAGAAATAGTAGTGCTGGAAGGTACTTAAGAATCAAGGCAAAATTGCTTAAATATATCTATATATCTATATATACAAAATAAATTTAAAATATTGTTGAAAGCACATTTCCTATGATATTTAACGTCATTCACTATTAGAAGCCTGAAAAACGTTGTGTCGAATTTAAGATTAAATTTCTTGTATTGAAAACATTTGATTAAAGGGTATTTTATCATCAGCTAACCAAATACAGCCACAACCTTGTTTTTGTGCATTCTTCCAGAAACAGGGTATAATTAGGTAATAAAAAAATATTTAAAAAAACAACAACAACATAAACAATAACAAATGATAATAACAACAACAAATTGCATTGGAATTTCACCAAATACCTTAAATTCGCATTTGAAGCTGTTCGTTGAAAAAATCTTTATTTATTTTATTTTATTTGATTTTGAATTTTGTATTTTTTTTTTTTTTTGACTTGGTTTTTTTTTATCTTTTACCTCATATGATCGGACTATGACCGGGCGGCTCTCAACAGCGGCGTCATGAGCTATTCGACTCCGTTGAGTCAGCGATTTCTGTCAACAGCTCCGAAAGTGTTTTTCGCATTTGTAATTTGTTGTTTTATTTGCCATTTATAAGTGGCTCGTGCAAAGAATTTTGACTGATTGGCTTAGCAAATTAATAAATGGTCGGTGATAAGTCAAAGAGTAGTCTATATAAATATTATATACATGACAATATATATACATATATATTTAAATTTATATGAATATATAAACAAATGTTTTAATAGCTTTAGCACTCTATAAATCCCACTAAATTTCAGCCATTTAAGTTTCATTAAAACTTAAAGTTTGGAGCAACAGATGATTAATGATCGCTTAATGTAAACTGATGTGTAGCTTAAAAGAAAAATTGTCGAAATAAGTGCAGTCAGCATAAGATTAATGATTCTTAAATAGTCGCTTAGTTAAAATAAATCTTTTTTTAAAATCAACCTGACTTCCATGTGATATAATGAGTGAAAGAAGACGACTAAGACTGGCTGTACCTTGAAGAGGGCAATACAAATCGAAGGGAATTAAAACAAAAACAAAATTTAAATACACTAGTTGCCATAAGTATAAGTATACATAAACAAAATCTAAGCAAAGAAGCTTAAAAAAAATATTAATTAAGCTGGCATAAGTATTTTGACAAATATGTATATTTTGAAAAGTTTTATCTCTATATTTTATATATACATACCTATATAGGTATATCAAAGGTTATATATCTAACGAAAACTGCGATTTCAATGAAATAAATTTAATTTTGTTATATAAAAACAAGTAAGAAAACTCCAGTCGGGGGTACCCGACTAGGAAATCCCCTGAACCCCGTCCGATATGCGTTTTTGAATATATTCCGTATCTTGTATATATTACAAACTTATACAAATTTTAATTAAATTGCTAATCTTGCACTTTCACAATCAAATAGCATTTTTTTATTTTTAAAGAATTTAATATAATTTTTAAAGAGTAATAATAATTTAATAAAAAATAATTTAATAAAAAAAAATAAAAATAAAATATTAATGGATTAATGGATTTCAATGAAATTTTCAGCATATGATCTACATATTATATTGAATATTTTTCAGTTGTCTAAAATTGCAAAGTCATTCACATATTGGCTATATTTGCAACTAACCTTCAATTTGAAAATTTTTGAAAAATTTTGAACCAATATCCAAAATCTAACAAAAACCGAAATTGTATAAAATATAAATGAAACTAAATGCAAAATTTGGAGACTCTAGCTTCAAACATGTACGAGATATAATTTATTAACTTCATTTCGATAAGGTTTTTAATCGATAACAAAAGAACGGGAAAAGTTATCGATTTTTTAAAACAAACTCGATATGCGCGTGATATACAGGGACTTCCAAAAAAAATTTCAAGTCTCTAGCTCTTATAGGTTCTGAAATCGACGCGTTCACACATACGGACGGACGGACAGACGGACAGACGGACAGACGGACAGACGGACAGACGGACAGACGGACATGGCTATATCGACTCAGCTCGTCGTCCTGATCAAGAATATATATACTTTATGGGGTCTGCCACGCCTCCTTCTGCCTGTTACATACATTTGACATTTTAACAAAACCATTATACCCTGAATTCCCATTTTCAATGGGTTCAGGGTATAACAAGTAAGAGTGCTCTAGTCGAGACTGCTCGACTAAGAGATACCCTGAACCTTGCGAAGATGCGATATTCAAATCATTTTACGCTTCTTTTATATATACATATATACAAACAACACACACACACACACACACACACACACATACACACGCACGAACAAGCACTTGCTCTGCTACTGCGCAGTTTACGCAGCGACTGCGCGTGGGCAGCGCATGGGCTGCAGTATGGACAATATTATGGAAACTTTTTTGTTGAATAGGTTTGCTTCTAGATGGACTTTCGTAATCAAACTTCTAAGGCGTACTAATGACATTCATATGTATGCATTTGCCAAAGCACAAATCTCTAGTATTTCAAATACGTTTTTTTTTCAAATTTTCATCGATAATAAGGAAATGGGATGAGTTATCGAAAAACTATCGACAATCTCGTACTGCGTAGAGTATACACGAGTATACATTTCAAATTTCAGATCTCTAGCTTTTGTGGTTTGCGAGATCGCTGCGTTCACACGGACGGACGGACGGACGGACAGACGGACATGGCTATATCGACTCAGTTTGTCGAGCTGATCACTTTATGGGGTCTGCCACGGCTCCTTCTGCCTGTTACATACATTTTCACAAAAACATTATACCCTGATTTCCCATTTTCAATGGGTTCAGGGTATAAAAAGGTCAGTTAAGCTTTAGAAATTTCTTAACAATTTCTGTTCTGCAAATTAAAATGTTATATGATTTTTATTTATTTTTAAAAAAAATATAAAAAAGAATTTTTTTTTGGCTCATCTGTTTGGCTACTAAAACTATATATATATTTTTTTTAATTATATAAAGCAAATTATAATATATTTATTATTTAGTATTTGGTATATCCTCACTTATTCCTATTAATATGAAATATTTTTCAATTAAGACAAATTATTGATCAGTTATTTGGAATTGATTGAACTCAGGTTGTTGAATGATCTTTTTCTCTTCCACCTATACTTAATACAATTATATATATTTTTTTAAATAAATTGAACTTAAATTATGAATACCAAATCTTTCCGCGATATTTGCCAAAAATTTTAAAAAATTCCAATAAGCAATAAACGACGAATTTCTGAAGCACAATTGTGCGAAAGCCACACACAAACAAGCTTTAAGCGAAAATTTCGGCAGCTAATCATGAATTGGCACAAATTGAGCTGGACTCGGGAAACGGGCGCTACTGGTTTTATATATGTATATAGTTTGTTTTTTCTTTTTTGAATCAATTTAGCTGCGTCGCAAATTCAAAAAACTGCGATGAGCGCCAGCAACCAAAACAAAAACTAAATAAATTTAGTTACATACATAAATCATGTATGTATATATACATATATGTATATGTATGTATATGGCGTAGCTGGAAGTGTTGTATGTAATATATACTATATACATGCATATGCCAGACGAGCCCCGAAACCTTGTAACACTTTTATCAACATCATCGTCACCGTCGCCGTCGCCGTCGCCGTCGAATTTCTCATGAACAAAATAAATGTGTTTAATACACTTACTCCATAGCCAGTGTTGGTATTATTATAGCTTATAAATCTATCTGTTTTTATGCACGCCCAAGTTCAAGTTCAGTCTCAAGTACAAAGGCTTACAGCATGGAAGCCTCTCTCTCTCTCTCTCTCTCTCACTCTCACTCTCTGCCACTATATACTTAAAGACACATGCTTACTCAATTACGACAACAATCAAAATTTTATTTAATGCCCAACATGTAATTTACAAGCAATTAAAACCACATAACCAATCATACAGCTCACACACTCACAAATTTATATTTATCTATAATAAGTTAAGTAAAATTTACAACAAATAAATGTTCGACATAATAAAGACATTTAGCTGTGTTAAGGGCGTGCGAAGTCATAAAAAGCTAAACAAAACAAAATACAAACAAAACTATATCGAAATCTGCCCCAATTATATGGGCTGGACGTTGGGACCGGCCCATTAACATTTTTACACATTAGTTACACGAATTAAGTAGGCTATTAAATTAGCATCAAACTGTGACGAATAGTAGCCCAAAAACTATATTTTTATATTTTATAGTTTGATCATATATTTAATATAGAAACAAAAATGTAAAAGTTTAAAGTAAGTCAATGAACTGGCTAAGAGCAGTTGGTTTTGGTGGGAATTTAAAAAAAAGGGAGGATATGTGGATAGATAAGAATCAATAGTTATTGACAATGGTCAGGTATATCTAGTATAGATCACAATTATATATAAATAAAAGCTTTATATATTTTTTGAAAATCTAACAAAGAAATATTTTTTTATAGATAAGAAAAGGTAAAAATAAAAAAAGTAAATGTTTATAAAAGAACACGAATAAAAGTGTTTTGCCATGCCCCTAGTATTTGGCAAAAGCTTAACCTTTTTATATGACTAGTGTCAAAATTTCAAGTCTCTAGCTTTGAAAGCGGCGAAATGGCATGCATTGCGGACAGACGGACGGACAGCATTTCTCAAATCATCTCTCAAAACCAATATACTCATTTCCCTTTCGTGAATGAGTATAAATACAAAATAAATGTTTATAGATATAAATATTCAGTATAAATAAAATGCTTTAAAAAAAATCAAGTAAAAGTGAGTTACCACGCCCCTAGTATTTGGCAAAATCTAAACGAGGGTTCTTGACGATGGTTCACAATTTCAAGTTTGTAGCGGAAATGATTTATGTTCATAAGAACAAACAGACGGACAGTCAGACAGAAATTGCACAAAGCCAATATATTCTTTTCACTTCCTGAACATCTATAAATCAGCTTGAGTTCTATGATGTTAAGTGACCGATGTATGATTGAAATAAAGTATAAATGAAATTCTTCTACGAAAAAGTATCAACAATTTATTAAAATAAAGTTTAAGCTTGGGCTCATAGAAAATAAACCAAAATCAAGTAAGATTAGCTAGAACTTAACAAAAAGCCTGCTAAGTTTCTTTCCATGCAGCACAGTAATCTGCATAGTAAATTTTAAGTGTGGAGCTTTCGTAGTGAATCAAAATATTTCTATTTATCAATAATATTAAAGGAAATCCCTTTTCTAATGGGTTTTACGTTGATGAAGCGCAGACTAAGGCAATAAAATATTTTAAAAACTTATATTCAAATATTTTAATAAATAAATTTCATTATTTATCGAAATTGCCTTTATTTTAAATTTTAAATAAACAAATAAAATTCATAATAAAAATTAACAGAATATAATAAATTTATTTTAATATTTAAATATGATAGAAAATGTAAATTTACATTTATAAAAATATCTTTTTTTTTAAAATAATATATATAAATAAGCACAGCATGTGTCTTAAAAATAATTATTATAAATAATTGCTAGATTTTAAGAACGTTTTGTATTGTGTTGAAGTATTGTTGACTAGATAAGCTCGTTATTATTATTTATAGTTTTGTTGTTGAATGGCTTTTGTTTGACTAAATCCTAATCGAATTGAACTTCTCTTTAAGCCCAAGAAATATGAGATTAAATGAATTTTAATTACTTGCAAAGTAATATATTTAATAATTATCTAAAGTTTAACTATAAACAAGTAAGAGTGCTCTAGTCGAGACTGCTCGACTAAGAGATACCCTGAGCCCTGCGAAGATGCGATATTCAAATCATTTTACGCTTCTTTTATATATATATGCATACATACAAACAACACATACACACACACACACACACACACACATACACACGCACGAACAAGCACTTGCTCTGCTACTGCGCAGTTTACGCAGCGACTGCGCGTGGGCAGCGCTTGAGCTGCAGTATGGGCTATATTATGGAAACCTTTTTGTTGAATAAGTTTTTTTCTAGACAGACTTTCGTAATTAAACTTTTAAAGCGTCATAATGACATGCATATGTATGTATTTGCCAAAGCACAAGTCTCTAGTATTTGAAATACGTTTTTTTTTCAAATTTGGGGGGAAGGGGGCGTGGCATCTAAAATTCAAAAATTACAAAATTTTTGTATTCATTACACGGATATACACAGTAAATTTAAAATCTATAGCTATAGCAATATTCAAGTTACGCTTAAAAAATCAAGCAAAATTATTGATTTTATCGATAGTAAGGCAATGGGATGAGTTATCGAAAAAAAATGATAAACTCGTACTGCGTAGGGTATACACGAGTATACATTTCAAATTTCAGATCTCTAGCTTTTGTGGTTTGCGAGATCACTGCGTTCACACGGACGGACGGACGGACGGACGGACGGACAGGCGGACATGGCTATATCGACTCAGTTTGTCGAGCTGATCAAGAATATATATACTTTATGGGGTCTGCCACGGCTCCTTCTGCCTGTTACATACATTTTCACAAAAACATTATACCCTGATTTCCCATTTTTAATGGGTTCAGGGTATAATAATTTTACAATAAATATTTTTTTTTAAAAGCCTAAGCTTTAGATAATTATTAAATATATTACTTTTATGAGCAGTAAACACGCTCTCTACAAAAGTCCAACTGGACATTGTAGTTAACACCTTGTTAATTGGTTTTAAAAACTTCATTGAATTAATATAAATTTTGTGTGTGTTTTTCTTCATATTTTCCCATCGGCTCAAATCTTGACTTAGATTAGTGAGATTTGTATTTCAATAATTTGTTGCTAATTAATTACACCTTCCGTGCTTTGTTTGCCCATAAATAAAAATAATTATTCTTAAGTACATAATTTAACAGTATTTATTTGTGAGGAGCGATCAGGCAGACGCCGTGTTGCGATTTATTTATGCAAATTCTGCTTGACAGCTTTGATTGATGCATTCAGCTTGTTTCAATGTATTCAAATATAAATTTATATAAATATTAATATATAAATATATATATATTAGTGTTTTTTTCGGGTTAACTTGGGTCAGCACTGATACGTGCTATACAACTGCCTAGGCGGCAGAATTAGAGATTGTTAGATTGTTTAGAGATCAATGCACTGATAGATTTTTTTTAAATTGCCTTGTAATTGTAATTGGAAATTTACAAAAAAATAATAATGATTAAATAAAAAAAATATTGTCGCAAAAGATAATAAGATTCGCAATCTGTATAATATTTTTTGTTAGCTAGGTTCTGTTTTTAAGAGATTTTTAGCAATTTTATATTGATTTAAAAAGTGTTTAATATAATTGCAAAAAATTGTGTGATAAGGTTTTTACTAGAAAGCAGCGTGAAATTAACGTGATGTTTATATAAATATATATATATATATATATATATATATATATATAAATATATAATATATAATCATGAATAAATAATCTGCATACTTTTAACAAAATATACAATATATAAGGTTGTCAAAAAAGTCTTGCGGTATTTCTGTCCATGGCGAACGAGCTTGGTAGTCGGAAGTTGTCCACAAGAGAGTCCTGTGAAAATTGGCTCTCCGAGTTTTTTGACAATAGTTAAGCGAGCTTCTATAAGAGGGGCATTATGAAGTTGGCATCTCGTTGGGAACTCGTCATCGAACAAAACGTCGCATATTTGACTTAAATCGCATTATTATAACCAATTTTATGAACAATTGAAAATTCAATAAAAATACCGCAAGACTTTTTTGACATATATTTGCCAGACGTAAGCATATGAACTCCTATGACAATAAATTCTAAATCAAATTTGACCTTCTCAAACCTAACCCTAGGGGAGTAGAGTCAAGATCTCTGTTAACCTCCCCACAACAGATGCAATGCAAATTTTAAGTTTTTCATATCCAAATCAGCTTCAAGCTTGGAAGAAGATCTTTAAGCGCACACTGACTAGACTTTGAAAAGGAAATATAATATACTAAGTGAGCATGTATTCCAAAAAAAAAAAAACACCAAAATATCTTTGAAGGCATAATATTCCTGATATATAATATTATCATTATTAATGATCAAAACTCAAGTATTATAATATATATGTTCACATAACACAAAAGTTAACTTTGAAGTTTATAAAAAATCACTTTCAAATTTCTTGATAATAAATTTGTTGTTCATATATTTTTTTCATATCAACATCAAATTTCAAGCACAATAGAAAAAGAAATTTTGTATATATTTATTTATATTCACAATATAAATCTATATGCATATATAAAAGGTATAATAGATGTGAATTTTTACTTACTTTTTGGTTTTGAAAACATTTTCCTTGTTTTTTTTTTTGTATTATTTATTTTTAAAATTTTATTATTTATTTTTAAAAAATAATTTTAATGTAATTTATATAATTTTTATATAATTTCGAACATGCACTGCGAACGCAAGCTTTAATTGCACTATGGAATCATCGCAGGAGCAATTCCATATAATGCGGAAATTCAGCCTAAAAAAATTGTCTATATCAGCTGGCAACTGCCAGCCATCGAATGAATTTGAATTTAAATGAACCAGAGCTCAGCTCAATGATTGAAATGTTTTATTTGCTATATATGTATGGTATATATAATAATATTAAGCGATCTATATTGTATGCTTGCCAGATTGTACACATATAAGAGTATACATATGCATAATCTACATGTGAATTAAGAGCTTTTGGCGCATCCAATTGGAACGTCATATGTCTTATCAGAATCGAGAGCACTCGAAGCAGACTGACAATCACACAAGCAGACAGACACAGGTGTCAGTTTTTTGTTTTTGTTTCTTTTTTTTTTTTGGTTAGCTAGGCCAACAGCTGATCAGGCTGCTCGCAAAGGTATCAAATAGAGCTTTACCACACTGCGAGCCCTAATTGGGTCAGTTTTAGTTGTTGGTAATCAGCTTATTGCACTTTTGTATTCAATTGGTTTCTTTGTGTCATGCTGCGCAGCTCGCATTAAGTCCGAGACGTTCGTTGGTCTAATTAGCCGAAGCCCTGAACTATATTTTCCATTGATATTTACTCCACATACAAATGAATGTATTTATATAACAAGTCTTTCGATTTAGCACCGCACACTAAACACTTTTCTATTGCCTTTCGATGGGGGGAGCTCGATGAGAGCGACTAAGCTAAAGCGAAACGAAATCTCTAATCAAAATAAAATACCCAGCTGAAGAAGTCGTTGAACGTGGCGACAACAAGGAAGGCACCGCGAATACAATAGAAAAAACACGCACTCACACACACACTCATATGACGACTGGAGGACTGGAAACTGGAAACTGGAAAGTTGCGATAGCAGAGATCAGCAGAGAGAGCGTGTGCCCACAGCTGCCGAGCACATATCAAAGAAGTAACTGTAAATGTGTCACATTTGGCTCAACATTATAATGGAAGTACAAGAATTGCCAGCCTGCCTCCAGGAAGTCATGTATGTTGACTAATTAAATGCCCTCTCTGATTAAATTGTTTAAGGGCTGTTAGAGAAAGTAAATAAAATGAAATATTTGTTATATTCAAAATATATATTTTTTATTTAAAGTTTTATTTGTTAAATATTTTTATTTAAAATAAAAATAAATAGATTTTATAATAAAAATAAAAATAATAATATAAAAAAAAAATAAAATAAAATATATATTATTATATATATAGTATTATATGAAAACTTATTATAATTTTTAATCTTTATAAAAAATTATATTTAAATAAACTAAAAATTGGAAAATCTCTAAAATTATTTATAAATATTAATATTTTTATTTAATTTATTTTATATATATTTTATTGATATTTCTTAAACAATATATTATAGTTCATAAGCTCAGTCTTCATTCATTTTAGTATTTAAGTTTCTAAGATCTTCAAAGACTCCTATCGCGGGTTGAACGGATGCCAACAACAAATAGCTGCCCAACCCGACCCTAAAGACTGATAAAATGAATAAATAAGTATATATAATAAATAAATATATATACATATATTGTATATATTTATATATATGTATATACTATATATTTTATTCATTCACTCATTGAACTATTTGAAAGGCGAGAAATTGTATCATTTTATTCTAGACTCTATTGTTGCGACCAAAGAGAGAGTTGTCCGCTGAGATAGTTTGCTGGCATAGTGGGACATACTTGGGCATGGCATGAGGGTAGATGATTAACTATAATTAACTGTCGTTTAAGCGGTTCGATAACGCGTTTTCTAATCGCATTTAAATTGGTTATATAATATCAAAGTAACGCCTACATTATATGCCTAATACAAGATATATGTAAATATATATAGGTATATGAATAGTTTTGCATCGTATATATTGTAGTACCTGGTTACCTGGCAGTTAAGGTTTTTATTGCAGCTCGCAATTAAGGCAAATCAAGTGCGGCATATGCTGTTATTAACAATTATACAGGTCAGCTCACAGCTCGCAAGTGACGCAAATGCCCAGGAAAGTGAAGGGAACTTTGCTACATATATGTACATACATATGCACATTAAGAATTCAGATAAAAGATAAAGAGACAGAAAACAAAAAACTATAACGAAGACGCTGCAATCGAACACAAAACAAAACATTTCCGCATCGTGAAACCTGTGTAAGAGGCAGATTCCTTTCCAGTTGCGGCTTCGGTTGGAAGGTCACGTTATTGTCACGCCCCTCTGGCAACCCTAATTTCACACTTCCAATCTACACACGTGAGACGTGGAGCGGCCCTGGTTTCGGTCTTGGCGCCAAAGCGCCTTCCAACGCCTCAGTTGCCCTCGAGAGATATACGCGCACAGAAACGAAGCCCAGAAGCCACCAAAATTTGTTTGTCCTCAGTGTTATTTTTTTTATAATTAAAAACTTACTTTTCTTCTTAGAAACACGCGGCTTAAGAGTTCTTATTATTATTATTATAATTATTATATTTTTTTTGTTTTCAAAAATATTACTTTTATTTCGATAAAGAGAGACTTTATTTTACTTGTATTTGTTTAAAACTCTTTGCGCATCAATAAGTTCATAAGTTACAAACAAATATTGATTTTGTTTAATTAATATAAGTTTTTATTTAAACTATTCCGAGCTTGGTGGCTTTTTATTGCATTTCTGGGTTTCCCGCTGCACACGTGAGTATATGAACAAAATTACAGTGGCTCAAAAGTGATTCAATTGAATTCAAATTGGCTTGCTCAGCGAAAACACGTGCATTCCGAGCAATTATAGTATGTATTTGTGCAATAATTAAACGTTAAGGTGAAAAATGATTTGCGGCATAAAGAATGAGGAGCTGCAGCATGGTCATCTCTAAAGTTACTCAATTCTCTATTTCTAATATCATTCTCTAATTAGTCTCTGCAATTTATTATTTTATTCTTTTATAATAATAATAATATAATAAATTTATCTAATCAAAATATATTACTATTATAATTATAAATTATATTAAAATGTATTGCTTTAGCAATTCTAAACATTTTAATCATTATACAGGGTATTAGCTGCTTATACAGACTCAACTTCTAATGCCCAATTCTTGTTCATCTAAATTACATTTTATGCATTTGTGTATAGAAGAGTGAGTCAATCCATCAATATTCTGATTCAATTTCAATTACAAATTAATCTCTCGTCACACTGTAGAGCTAACTGTATTCATATACAGTTAGCTCCATGGCAAACTGTCACACCAAACTTAAGTTTCGTACGCTCGATCTCTCTATCCTCCACCTTTTCTTTGCATTGCAATTAACCTTTCTCGCTCGCCCGCTCTCTCGCTCTGTCTCTCTCTCTCCCTCTCTGCCTTTCATCTTTGCACTGTGTTGACATTGAGTGTTTAATTAACACTGTAAAGCCGTTTATTTATTTCATTTTAGTTGAGCGTATTTTATATTTTTATTGAAAATAATTTTTATAATCTTTTTATTGATGTGCTTGAGCAAATTGTTTCATTTCAACAGTTTTATTGTATAAATTAAGTTTTTTTTATATATATATGCATTTGGGATTCGTAGAATTTGTTTAATAAAAAATACTCTGTAATAATGTGAGAAAAACTGATTCAGCTGGAACTGAGAGGGAAAGGAGAGATTCCTTAAAGAATTTAAATATTTCGTACTTAGATATGCTAAATACGCTGAAATGAAATTATTTTAAAATCTAATTGAAATCTTATTGGACTCCAATTGATATGCTATTTTAGCAATTTAATTTCTAATGCAACATAGCAAAGATTCGTAAGTCTTCTTAAATATTGCGTCAGCATTTTATGATTAAGATAATTAACATATCATAAAATATCATCATCTTCATGATTATGATCATTGCCATTTTCATTATTGTCATAATAAAACATCAGCTTACTCAAACCAATAATATTAGATGATCAAAGTTTTTTCTAGTCAAACACACTCGCTCAGTCAAATAATCATTCCCAGGGTATTTTCTAGCTCACTCAATCAATCAGATACGTTTTAATTGATATGCCTATGCAAATTGTATCGTATTAACTCTTTTATAGATCTCAGCAGTCGCTGGAAATGAATGAATTAGATGAAATGTTTTGCATTTGCTTTGATTTAAATTAGAGCCAGAACCAGAACCTGAATCTGAGTTGGCACGCATAATTCCACATGCATATAAATATAATTCAATTATTGGGGATTTTCTATTTGTGCTTTCGAATTCCAGAGAAAAACAGCAAACGCGTGTCCAGCAGGTGCCAAGCACCGGCATCGATCTAACTTTGAGCGGCCCGCAAAACATAAGCCCAAAGCGACACAGATTACAATTCCAATTCCAATTCCAATTCCAGTTTCGACTAGAAGCTATACGATATGACCGAACGTGTGTACAGGTAAGTACAATATGAATTGGGTAACAGAGACTCTTACCTGTAAAGGGCACACTTGCTTACAATATTCCATTGATCTATGTAACGGATGTCGTTATTTATTCTTATTCTATGTTCTACATAATATTTTGTTGCCCTTATGTTTATAAACTGAGTGCCAGCAAAGGGTATTAAAGTTTTAACTTATTTGGCATTACATTCCACACTAAGCTGATTGTGCACAAATAATTTATGATCAGTATTTCGAAATTGTTATTGACATTTAGGTTTTTTTTCTCTCGAATTTATGTATATTTATAATTAATTGGAAGAACAGTATTTTATGTTAAGGCAGCAATAAATTTAAAAGTTTAATTGACTTTCAGAAGAACACATTAAATTCGTGAGAAATCGTTAGAGATGAGAAAAGTTGCATAAAAAATTAAATTAAGATTAAATATAGCTTTTAGAGTAGAAATACAAGTAGTAGCAGTTCCTATATAAATCCTAAATAATCATATTTGTAGCACAATTCTATTAAGAATATAGAGAATCGAATAGAAGAGCGCATTGATTTCGAGCAGGATTCTAAATGCAAAGCAATTAAATATTGCCGAACAACAAATGCCATATTTGAAAATTGCAGAGAAAGGCTGTTTATGGCAAGAGTAACTGAAAACAGCGCGAATTTGTGTGTTCATAAAAATAGTAGTGCTGCACTACACAAAACTTAAGCCTACTTTTTTCTATTCAATGTAATTTTAAAGTTCATTTCAAATTGTTTTCAAAATAGTTTGCTTATCACTAAATTTTGTTGTAAATGTCATTTGCATAGAACCCAGTCGCACTACTATTTTTGTGAACACTGTGTTCATGAAAATAGTAGTGCCGCACTACACAAAACTTAAGCCTACTTTTGTCTATTCAATATTCTTAAAATTCATTTCAAAATATTTTGTTTATCACTAAATTTTGATGTCCACCATTAACATAAAACCCAGTCGCACTACTATTTTAGTGAACACAGCTTTATATACAACTGTGTTCGTGAAAATAGTAGTGCCGCACTACACAAAACTTAAATCAAATGAAACTGTACTTTTTTTTAAATTTAATTAATAAAATCAAATGAAATTGTACTTTTTCCAGTCAATATTATTCTTAATGAATATATTCTTTTGTTTTCAAAATATTTAGTTTATCTCTAAATTTTATTGTCCAACATTTCCAGTCGCACTACTATTTTTGTGAACGTAGCTGTATTTATATATCCTACATACTTTGCCAATAAGATTTATACTTATTATGCAAACTTCTATCATTAACCCTCACTCTGTCAATCTGTCACTCTCTTCCACCTGCCCCTCAGTTGGCCCGGCGATGCTGGCGCCGAGAATCCAGCCGCTGCCTACTATGCAGCTCAAACGCAACTCTATCCGACGGCTGTGCCGCCGACCACGGCGCTGTGCGCGGACTACAATAACAATGCCGGAGTTGGTGGCTTGCGTTATTTCAATGGACTACCTGGGTATACACCGCCGCCGGGGCTGCTGCCGCACAAGTATACAGGTGGGCCGCACATGCCCAGCCAGCTGGAGGTGTGTCAATATGCGCATGCGAATGGCAGCGCCAGTTGCTACAATCGCAATCGTTATATGCCCTACAATCATAATCGGGCATGTGCAGCAGCTGCTGCAATGGCAGCAGTCACTGGGCATCCATTAATGACGATGGCGCAGCCCCATCATCAGCAGCAGCAACAACAGCAGCAGCA
The DNA here is from genome assembly GCA_035045365.1 of Drosophila leonis. Taxonomy (NCBI): domain Eukaryota; kingdom Metazoa; phylum Arthropoda; class Insecta; order Diptera; family Drosophilidae; genus Drosophila; species Drosophila leonis. Next base: position 8,170,352 of record JAWNPC010000202.1, on the reverse strand, counting down.
ACAGGGCTTAGGCTTAGGTCCAGGCGGTGCTGGTACAGGTACAGCTCAAACCGCTTATGGCGCCAGTTATCCGCCCTCTTTTGCGCCCATTTATCAGCAGACAACACCACTGGCCACGCCCACCAGCACTGGTCCAGCAATGACGCCCACCGTGAGCGTTGCAGCTAGCAGCGCAGCTGTTGCCGCTGCCACAACCGCCGAGTATGCCTATGGCAATGGCTTGATCAATACCATGGCACCCAGCATGGTGCCTATGTCGTGTTCGGGCGCCTCGACCATGTCCACCAATAGCTGTGCAAGCAGCACCAACGGCGAGTCTAGCGCACCAGCTCATACCTTTGCCAGTGTGACCGATCCCAGCGATGCGGTCACACTGCAAATTACCAATCTGGACTACTCGCTGGATGAGACAAGTTTGCGTAATTTCCTCATGAATCAGCTGAAGCCCATCACGCCGGTCGTCTCACTCAACTTTGAGGCCAGCAGCTATGCCAAGGTCACCGTGCCGGATCTCTATGTAAGTCTCAGCTGATGAAGTCCTTAAGGACTGTGCTCATGGTTAAACTCCTCTCCAGTTCGCCAAGCAGGTGGTGTCCAATTTGCATCGCAAGAAGATTGGCCATAAACGCATGTTGGTTAGCTACACACGCGACTCTTCCCTGACGGAGGTCAATACGCTGCGCTGCCAGGTCGCTGGTCTGCTGAAGGTTGGTGCATATATGTATATAGGGACTGCAGACTTGATACGATCTCGATTATTAATTTATAACATTTTTATTTAACTTTAATTGCCTTAATTTTAGTGTCAGGCATTTTCTATACTTTTTATGGAAGGAAATAAAATTCGCTTGTCGTTTTTTAAGTTTGTTAAGAGAGATATCTTCTTTAGGTTATTATCTATAGCATCAGTTCCTTCCATTTTATTTTCTTATAGGTTGTTAATTATGAATTTTTTTATTTTATTTTTATTGTTTTTTTTTTTATTTTTTTTTAATTTTTTTTATATTGTAATTATTATGTGTAAAATATCAGATAACATGATAAAGCTGTATATATGGAATGTGAGGAGATTAAGAAGAATTAAGAAGATTCACTCTTCACACTAGAAAACTTTATATGCTTAGGGTTTAGTAGTCTATGCATCCTTTTTAAAAGCTTTTTAAAAGCTTTTTATAAGTATAAGTTTGTTTAAAAAAATCGATAACTATTCCCGTTTTATTGTTATCGATTAAAAACCTTATCAAAATCAAGTTATTTAATTATATCTCTTACATCTTTGAAGCTAGTCTCAAAATTTTGGATTTAAATTCATTTATGATTTATAAAATTTTAGTTTTTGTTATATTTTGCATACCGGCTAAACAAAATTTGGTTGTTTTATAATTTAATTTTACGAGCTTAAATATTATCTGCTTTAATAAATACATAATTGAGTATATTTTAACACGCAGATCGAACGTGGTTCAGGGGTTCTCCTAAGCGGGTTTTCTAACTTATTTTTTTTTTAATTTAAAAAAAAAAATTTTTTAAAATAGCTCGGAAAAAAAGTTAGTTTTTTTTTTAAAGAATAAATTTGAGTTTTATAGAAAAAAAATTGTAGTTCTATAGCTCGAATGATATAAAAATTATTTAACATGGCAGCTGCATTTTGTCACATCGAAGATGTATGCAAATCTGTAGACAACAGCAAACCCAAAGGTTTTCCACAATTTTCCTGAGTTCTTAGTCGTATTCCGTGGTCGTTTGACTAAGACAATACTCCCAATCATACGCCAGTGTTGTGAAACAACCAAAATGTTACATTTTTCGATTGTCCGTCATACTCATCGGACATAAACATTATGGAAAACATTTGGGAGCTTTTTTCTGAGAGAGCTTACGCAGGTAAAAGACAATTAGGCTATTTCATAAACTTATATATACTTTTTCTAATTTTTGAAAAAATCAAACCTATTTAGTTGAGCGGGGCTGTTTATATATACCATATATAAATATCTTTTTATGTATTTATTTATATATGTATATATGTATATATAAAGATTATGAAAACGTTTTCAGGTTTTTCTTATACCATATTCAAATCTTTTTAACAAAGTTTTTGAAGTCCAACTATATCAAATTCTCATTAGTATTGCATTGCCTTTCTATATTTTTTATATAATTTGAAATTCTGTTCTTTACTTTTTGTTATACATTTAGCATAATATTTTTATTATTTATTATTCATTATTCATTCATTGATTATTCATTGATTCCATTGATTCCTAAATTCTTATAGAAAATGGTACAGCTTTTAGCAGGATGCTGGGTATCCCTTAGCCAAGCACTCCCGACTAGAGCACTCTTGTTTGTTCTTTATATTTTTATTATTCTTGATAGAATATTTTCTTAATCTAGCTTCTCTTATGTATGTATTATTATATATGTATGTATTTTCTCCCATTAAACACTTCTGTTTCCAATTCTCCCATTCATTCTAACTTGCATCACTCTACTCACTCTGATTTCTTCACAGGATGTTCCGTATTATACATTGCCCATGTATAAGTTCCGTGAGCTCTTTCAGTCGCGCTTTAAGACCTCAATCAGTGTCCTGGATTTGTACAAGATGCAGGATATCTGCACGATCAATGCGGGCACTAATGAGGACAAGTTCATTAGCCTACAGCCGGAGCTGGTCAATACGCTGGAGAGTTCGCCCCTGATGGAGGGACTGCAGCATAGTGTGCCCTATTGCACGATTCACTTTAAGCGGGAACAGCACAAGGGCTGGGCTGAGCAGGAGATCGAACCGTTGCCCAATGTGTGCATGACTATAGCCGAGATACAACAACTGATCTATCCGCTTTTGAAGCATCATCCGGGTGACATACCCGTGGCAACGCTGCTGCACTGCATCGAGGGTCAGCTGAAGGTGCAAATAGCTGCCAATGAGAGTGGCGTTAATCTGGAGCATCTGGTCTGCTGTGTCCAGGGCATACAGATACAGGTGAACAATTTTGGCATCAAGATTCTCGGTTGGCTGGAGCTCAACAAGGAGATATCAACGGGCAGCAGCAGCACCAGCGCCAGCACCAGCAGCAGCAACAGCAACAGCAACTTGGCCAATGTCAGCTTGAATGGCAGCGAGCGTGGAAATGGAAATGGCAGCTCTAGCGGCTACTTCAAGAACTCTGTGGCCGATCCACTCTTTCAGATCTCACGCGAGGTCATCGAACTGGTGAAGATGTCACCCAAGTCCACAATGAAGTTCAATCGCTTCATACCGGCTTATCACAATCATTTTGGCAAGCAATGCCGTGTCGCAGACTATGGCTACACCAAGCTAATCGAGCTCTTCGAGGCGCTGTCCTCGGTGGTGCAGATCATGGGCGATGGCGAGAATCGTCAGATAACGCTCACCCATCGCACTCAGATCAGACGCTTCACCTCGGATTTGTTGCGTGTTCTGCGCGCCAATGGCAACAACTCAGTGCTGCTGTCCCAACTGCCTGGAATCTTTGCTCAGACCCAGAATCGAAACTTTGATGTTACAGACTATGGTGTCTGCGACATTGTGGACATCTTGGATGGTTTGGTCAATAGCAATATTGTTGTGATCAGCACTGTGCAGCAGGGCAAAGATATACTCATCTCGATGCCGAAGCGTAAGCAGACCAACGCGGAGCTGGAGAAGACCTCTGTCTTTGCTGGCGAGATGGTCGAGCTGTTCCAGAACGCACTCCAATATACCATAACGTTCCAGAAATTTGTGCGCTCCTATCACTATCACTTTGCGTATCAGTGTCGCCTGAGCGACTTTGGATTCGTAAAGCTGGCCGATCTCATGGATGCCATACACGGCGTCGTGGAGCTCGAGCTATCGACTGACGAGGACAAGAAGATTGTATTGTCGCCCAAGATGGCCAGACGTGTGTTTGCCGAACAATGCGAAGATCTCATACGCAACGTAACGGGCAACTCAACGAACTGCATGAAGCTCGAGCAGGTGCTTAAGTTGCATAAGAAGAAGTTTGGCTATCAAATGCTGCCGCAAACGCTGGGCGCCACAGACATAGCCAGCGCCATGGAACTGCTGCCCTATGTGGAGTTGGTGAACAAGGAGCAGGCCACCTGGCTGATTTGTCACAACGATGATGTGGAGTTTCGTCAGCTGTGCTATCGGGCCTGCAAGCAGCTGCTGCAGCGCGAAACACTGCCCAAAACTGCAAGCGGAGAGGCAACAACACCCAAGCTGGAGCCACTCAGTCAGGAGCAATTCCTAAATGATTTCAACGCCAAGCACAAGGCACAGTTGACAGAGTCTGCGCTGCATGCCATGCGACATGCCATAGAGGTGAGTCAGTAGATGATATATAACTGTAAATATATATATAATTATATTCTTAGATCTATGTGGAGGCGGAACAGTCTTGTGTGCGACTCACCGCTTTTATGCGCTTTGTGGTGTCCATTGTGCGCCTCCTGGAGCAACGTCCCAGCATGTATTTGTACGAGCTGAAAAGCAGCCTGGATTGTGGCTTAAGCAGCACCTTTGAATATGGTTTTCCCAATCTATATTCAGTGATTGTGGCTCACGATGATCTCTTCACTATAAACATGGGCGCCACGCAGGAGCGCAGCGATGTGGCCCTAAATGTGAATTGCGAATGTGAGTGGCAAACTAAATGAAAGAATTCAATTATATTTTTATACCCTGAATCCATTGAAAATGGGTAATCAGGGTATAATGGTTTTGTTAAACTGTCAAATGTATGTAACAGACAGAAGGGGGCGTGGCAGACCCAATAAAGTATATACATATATTCTTGATCTTGATGACGAGCTGAGTCGATTTAGCCCTGTCCGTATGTCTGTCTGTTTGTCTGTCTGTCTGTCTGTCTGTCTGTCTGTCTGTCTGTCTGTCTGTCTGTCTGTCTGTCTGTCTGTCTGTCTGTCTGTCTGTCTGTCTGTCTGTCTGTCTGTCTGTCTGTCTGTCTGTCTGTCTGTCTGTCTGTCTGTCTGTCTGTCTGTCTGTCTGTCTGTCTGTCTGTCTGTCTGTCTGTCTGTCTGTCTGTCTGTCTGTCTGTCTGTCTGTCTGTCTGTCTGTCTGTCTGTCTGTCTGTCTGTCTGTCTGTCTGTCTGTCTGTCTGTCTGTCTGTCTGTCTGTCTGTCTGTCTGTCTGTCTGTCTGTCTGTCTGTCTGTCTGTCTGTCTGTCTGTCTGTCTGTCTGTCTGTCTGTCTGTCTGTCTGTCTGTCTGTCTGTCTGTCTGTCTGTCTGTCTGTCTGTCTGTCTGTCTGTCTGTCTGTCTGTCTGTCTGTCTGTCTGTCTGTCTGTCTGTCTGTCTGTCCGTCTGTCTATCCGTCTGTCCGTCTGGCCGTCTGTCCGTATGTATGAGCGCGTCGATCTCAGAACATATAAGAGCTAGAAACTTGAATTTTTTTGTAGGTCCCTGTATAGCACGCGCATATTGAGTTTGTTTTAAAAAATCGATAACTTTTCCCGTTTTACTATTATCGATTAAAAGCCTTATCGAAATCAAGTTATTAGATTATATCTCGTACATCTTTCGAGTCTTTAGAGTCTTCAAATTTTGTATTTAGATTAATTTATATTTTATACAATTTCGATTTTTGTTATATTTTGGGTGCTGGCCAAAAAAAAAAAAATTTTTTGGATTTCACAAGCTTAAATTTTTTCTGCGTTAATAAATAAATAACTGAGTATATTTAAAAACGCAGATCGGACAGCGCTCAGGGGATCTCCTAGTCGAGCACCACCAACTAGAGTTTTCTTACTTGTTTTATATATATTTAATGCAAATGCAACTCTTACAGTACGTCTGGGCTCGGGTGCCACGCATCAGCATTTGTTTGGCTCGCTGAAGTTGCCGTATGCCAAGCACAAGGCTCAACGCAGCACACGCACGCCGCTGGGCGAGCACAATCGTCCGCCGCCGGCACAGGCACCGCCACCGCACAAGACTCGTGCCATTGCCAATGAGTATGCGAGCAGCATTGGCAGTGGCGCGTTTAAGCCGCAGGTATCCGTTAACAGTTTCCAGGCCTATCAGGAACAATTGGCAGCCAACTCCAAGTGCTCGCCGCCCAGTGCCAACAGCTCAGTGCTGTCATCCACCATGTTGAACAGTTCGTTGTGCAGCAATTGCAGCAACAAGGAGAATTCGTTGAACAACTCGCAGCAATTCTTTCACAACAGCAACAGCAACAGCAACAGCAGCGGTGGCAGCAGCGGCAGCAACAGCAGCAGCAGCAACAGCTCCTTCAATACATCCTGCGAGCTAAACAGCAGTCTCTGCGCTGCCGATATCACCTCCAGCACGGCCATAACACAGGCCGTGCCGCCCTATGCACAGACGGGCAAGCTATGGTATCGCCGCCAGGCGAGCTTCTATCAACAGCAGCAAATGCAGCAGCAGCAGCAACAGCAGCAGCAACGCCAACGTCAACAGCAGCAGCAGCAGCAACAGATGTCAACAATGCAACCACAACAGCTGGACTCGGCACGAGATCTCTATGACTTGAATGTGGCGCCCATTAGCTATTGCTATGAGCCACCCAAGCCCGATACGCCGCCATCGGAGGTAAGTGCTAGCTAAAACAATTTGAGAACTTTACATACACTATATATATAATATTTTCCACTAGAAACTGCCTTTTTGGATCGATCCCATTTGGAGCAATCAGTCGCAGCAGCCCAAGCAAAATTTGCTCAACATTCGTCTGCCGGAGCTCAAAGCTTTCAATGTCTTGCCCATGCTCCTCTCGCCTTATACCATATCCAAGCATGTGAATATGAAGCGACAGATGTTCAACTTTGATAATCACGATCGTAAGATCGCCTAAGCAGCTCAAAATAATCTCAATTTAGATTTTAAGTGCATTTCAATAGGTTCCTGGCGAGCCTTAAAATTGTTACAATTTGATTTCATTATGATAAACAAAACTTTGTCTCCACTCAATTCCTTTAGCTGTAGCGCAATTTGTTAATGCCATTTATCTATTGATACTACCAGAATAACGAGGATATACTATATCATAAGTTTGCTTTCTTTTATAAATTTGTTACACGAATCACAGCACATTTTGTATTTTAGTTTTAAGCTACAATTTGTAAATTGCTTAACATTGTTGAGCCAACAATTAGAAAAATATATATATTTTTTGATCTATTTATATTATTATTTTTATTTTATATTATTATTATTTTATTATACCCTGAACATTTTCTTATAATATATAACAATCGACAACTATTCCCATTTCAATATAATCAATTAGTCATAGCTAGAGCTCGGATAGACAGACAGAGAATGGGAACGGATTGCATATTGTCCTGAAGACTCGGTCTCCATGGGATGCGTTGCATATTGTGGTGGAGATTCAGGCTCCACTCCTGACGAAGTCTAATTCCTCTATGCATAGCTACAAGCTATGCAATATCTGTTAAAAATGCAGTTAGGCCCTGGTTCAGGGTATTTTCTAGTCGTGCAGTCCCGACTACACTTGTCTTACTTGATTTTACTGAAATTCCCAATTTACATTTACAAACCTAATTAGATATTTAAAATTTATTTAACAATTTTATTTAAATTAAGTCAATGGCTTAATTTAAATATTATGGCAATTAAAATTTGTGTAAAATGTCTTAAAAATTTGGCGCGACTTGACGAAAGATTGCATTGGCTAGCTCGATGCCAAAGAAGGTCGCCGCATTGGCCGGGAAGGCACGCAGTATGACGGGTGTAAAGCCACTGAAAGCGTTAACAAATGTTGTCGTTATCATGTACCCAAAACAGTTAATAGAAACACAGACTAACCGATATAATGCAGAGATGCCATCATTTTTCTTTAGATCTTTAAAAACTGCCCTTATGCCATCGAACGTGCCCTCGGGAGCTGATAGATCAGATATCGATTAGAGCAAACTACGCACCAAGCTAAATATTACTACTCTGTATACACTTACCAGACTGTAAACGACTCTTGAGCACATCGGCTGGCATACCGCCAATCCAGTAGAATATGCCCGCCAAGCCGCCTGCGACAATAGCCGGAATTAGATCAACATTGGGACGATTAAAGCGACGCTTGTACTCGTCGGTCATTATCTCATAGCTCAGAAAGTACAGTCCATTAGCGGGTATATCTGAAAACAAATATGAGCGTATATAGGTACATATATATGTATATAGTTAAAATTGCATGTAAAATGTGTAAAGGAAATTATTGTGTCATACTCGTGGCATAACAGCCAGCCAATATAATTGGCATGTGCTCGCTGCGCTTATGATGTGTGTTAATAACGTGTCGGTGTCGATTAGATTACAATTCACTTTACTGTATAATATGGATATGCATTAAATGCAATCCAATTAAGGTGGACTAATTGCTAGTGCTACACGAGTCGAAGACAACACGCGCTGACGTAGTAGACAGTGCCTGTTTAATTGAATTCTTGCCTCTCAAACTGTTCAACTTGTTAAGTTTTTTAACAATTTAAAATTGATTGAGCTTAACATAAAATTGCTTAAGTCTTCAAACAGTGCAGTGAATGCTAAAACTAAACTGCAGCTGCTTTACAATGAAACGTATATGGACTACATTTTAAGCCATAATTTTTTCAATTTCTGTTTATCAAACAAAAATATTTGATTTAACATTGAACTTAAGACTTGTTTGTATATTCTATACATATTTAAAATTTTATAAAATTTTTTACAATTTTTTTTGTTTGAAATCTTAAAGAAACAATTGAACAAACCGCTTGAAAGTTATGAACATTTTGCATGAAACATATCAAATCAATTGCAGCAAACAGTTAAAACTGTCATATATATGATTTTGTATAAGTATAAGTGTATGTCTTAAATATAAACTTAAATATAAACTAATTCCTGTATACATTTCACACTGCATGTCAAATTGAAGTACATTATAAACATTCATATTTAAAAACAATTTTCATTTTATTTAATTTACATCATTTTGTTTTAACAAGACTAACTGACACTTAACTTTTAGCTTGAACATTACTAAAAACGAAAGCCCTGGGTCTACCTGCGATTTGGGAAATAATAACAATTAGCAAATCTCTTTACTAGAAATTTGGTGCAACCAAATTGAAGAAGTTGTTGGCCATCTCAATGCCAAAGAAACATGCAGCATTGGCTGGGAAGGCGCGTATCATAATGGGCGTCACGCCGCGATACAGAGCCAATGGGCCATCCTTGACAATCAGATCCTTGAACACGCTGCGCACGCCGTGCTTGTATGTGCCCTCAGGTGCTGCAATAAATTTGTTATGCATCAAAATGAAATAGTTCAAATGTGATTGGACTATTTATGACTTACCCGATTGCAGACGACTCTTGAGCACATCGGCGGGCATGCCCAAAATCCAATAGGCAATGCCTGCGGCACCGCCCGCAAATATGGTTGAGGCAGTATTGATTTCGCCCGTCTTCGAGTGGGCCTTGGTCACATCCTGTATGTACTCATAGACCAGGAAATACAGCCCATTGGCAGGCAGATCTAGAAAAACATGTTCAACCACAATGTCAGTAATCGAATATATGAAATACAAATATAAATATATATAATTATAAACTTTCTATGACTACTTAAGTTATAGTTATTGCTTACTTACAGCTCTGCTTATTTCATTTTAAATTTCTTGATTCTTGATTCTTGATTCTTGATTCTTGCTCGGCTTAATGTTCTGTAACTATGATGGGGGCTGTGGGAAATTATTTATCTCCTGCTCTGAAAAATGCGCGGCGACATCAACGGCGCCATAAATATCTTGTTTATTACAATAAAGTAAATCCGAGTGAACTATATACTACAACAATTACAAACACAAACACGCACATAGACCCACACACACTAGTTCGCACATTGTGCAAAGAAAAACATAAACAAGTTATAGTGGGTTGGAATTGTAAACAACAATTTAAATAACAAACAAAAAGATTTTCAAAATTTCATTTACATTCATTTATAATTAATTATTTTTTTATTTGTATGGTTTTGTTATGATTTGATTAAAAATTCTTCATTTATTTATTTTTATTCTCTTGCTATTAATTTCTAATAAATTATATTCTTTTTACATTCATTAATAATCTTGTGTTACAAATTTGTAATTTGTATGCATTGAATTATTTATATTATTTTTTTTTTTATTTATATATATTTTTTTTAAAACTGGTCTTGTTAATTAAAAATATTTTAACAAACAATTTGTATGCAATTATATTTTTTATATGTTTATTATAGATATTTAAACAATAATTAAATTAGAATATATCTAACAGGTTTCATGTATTATATTTTTTGTAATCAGAATGCGTAGTTTTTAATGGGCTTCATAATAGTTTTTTTAATATATAAGTATATTTATTTATTCTCATAAGTAAATATACTAAAATCTGTTAAAGGTATTTTTTCAGGATTATAGATATAGCAGATGAAATACACTAAGCTATACACTATAAGAAAAATAAAGACAGAAATACGGGATCTTATGCTTTGTGTTATCTTACAAACCGCGACCATGTGCTCATTCAAAGACGTGGAGGAATTTCTCAACGCGTCCCATGATAACAGACATTATACATATATACACATATATGTATACTATATCAAAAATGTTATAATCTAAAGTATGTATATATTTTTTTTTTATTTCCGTTAAAAAAAAAATACAGTTGCGGTCAGTAAAATAGTAGTGCTGCGCGGCACAAAACAAAAACCAAGTAAAACTATACTTTTCCCGATGGAAAATAAAAAGTTTTATATTCTTTGTTTAGAATAGAATGTAAAGAAGAGAATTAAGAAAAAATCCCGTTACTTTCGGTCATATTTAGTTTTTTTTTTTGACGATTTTAGAGAATTGATCATTAAAATAGTAGTGCTGGGTATGAGAGCTTAAAAAAAAATTAAAAACAATATTAAATTTTCAAAAACAGTATTCATATGATATGTTATTAATTATATTATATTTTAGAAATTTAAATTAATTAGAATTGCAATTTTTTTTTATTTGAAGGGATTTTTACCTGTTAGAATTTAAAATCTTGGAAAAAACTTAAGGGCAATTGAAAATATTGTTGGGTGCAGAGCTTTTATGATATTTAACGCCCCACACTATAAGAAGAAGCAGATAAAACCAGGTGGTACCTTAAAAACCAGATTGGAAGAGGGTTCACAAATTGTGCGATATGCAAGAATTAGTCCGTTAGGTTCAGCAAAAAGCATTAAAAACCAATTTTATCAGCCAGTTAGTGATGTGACAGTTAGTAGTTGATCTAAGCAACATAATTAAATTGCCAAAAGTCCCAGGAAGGTATCAATTTTCACTAAAAAGTACCTGGCCGAAAAAAATTCAATTTGCGAAAATTCACGGAAACTGGCCCATCACTAGGTGGGACCACTTACTGTGAACGGATAAGACCAAAATTGTTCTAATTGGTGGGAGAGGCTCTAGATAGTACATACAGAGTCTACCAAACTCGGAACATCATCCCAAGTACACTCAGAAGGTGGTTAATCACGGCGGTCGGAGCACCATGATTTGGCCTTGTTTTTCATAGGCAGGTTTTAGTGTGTACCCCAAGTAATAAATGGAATAGTGGACCAAATGTCTATATCCATTTATTGAAAAATAAAGTGCTACCATATACCAGTTGAGAAATGTCTTTGAAATGAACCTTCCAGCAAGATAAGGACCCAAAATATGCGAGTCCTCTTGCTTAAGATTGGTTTGCGTCAGAAAAAATCGACGTAATTCCATGTCCAACTCTGTCTTCAGATCTAAATCCGATCATAAACCTATTGGGGGATGTTAAGAGAAGTATGAGAACTTCAAATCAATCGACTGCGCCAAGTGGTTCAGGAGGCGTGGCACCAAATCCCTCTAAAGCGGTGCCAGGACCTTTTTGATTCCATACCACGCCGTAATACAAATTTTTTTATTCAAAACTAAGTATTAGACCCTAAAATATGTGTAAAACATAAAACATGAAGTTAGACTAATGTTCAATAGTTTTTTTCAATTTTTTTTAGTAGCCACTACTATTTTACTGATCGCCCAAATTTTGAGAATTTTTCTTTCTCAAGCCCTGAAACTCACATGTCCTAAGATTATAGCAAAAAAACATCTGAATTAATAAGAATATATGTTATTCTTAATATTCCTTTCAAATTGCATTCAAAAAATTGTGTTTATCACTAAATTATGTCGTCAAACATTTAGTGCCCAAGCACACTACTATTTTACTGACCGCAGCTGTATATAAATTATAATGGAATACATATCAAATGGAGTTCAAATTTGTTTTCGCTCTCAGACGGATGGGAGCCATGAGGCGTTTTAGTATATGAACGCAATTCGAGGCAAATGCACCGGCCTGGATACAGGAATAGAGAAGTGCTTGCCAAACTGTGGGATAAACTATAGATAGAGATGCTATCGGTGACGAGTTCGATAAAAGTGCTAATCGTGCTGCTGCTAGTGAGTAACCCCCGACCATATTTATACAACATGATATCAAATGATATATATACATATATGGTTAAACTCTGCATACAATAGCGCTGCCAGCTACAGTCAGCCCTGCCACAGCTGGAACAGCAGCCAGAGGCGACAGTGGAACTGGACGTGCTAAGCTGCCCCACGAGCTGTGTCTGCCAGTATGCCGCCTTCAATGAGCTGCCCATCGCACGCTGGGTGAATCATATGACTAATGTGGATGCTGCGGATGATTCCGACTTCCTACTGACCACACACATCAAGCTGGCAACATGTCTGCTGCAGGAAGAAAGCGAAACGCAGACGCTGCTCAGCGCTTTACCCATCGATCTGCAGGCGCTAATCCTGATGCATACGGGCAGTCCGGGTAGCCAACTGACAGGTGAGTCTTGGCTTTAGCAGTTTAATATTTCATTATTAAAGCTAAGTTTATATTTGATTGATACAAAATAAGCTTTTTAGGGGCTAAACTTTACAATTTGACACTCTACATTTTCAGGCCAGCTTTTTAATTTTAGACAAAGCTTTAATGAGCTTTTAAAGCATTTTATAGCATTTTAGCATTGATAAGACTAATATATCATTTAGGGGCTTATAGTCAAAATCGATGTATACAGAAAAAGCTTTTGTGTATTTATAAAATAATTTGATCAACTCTAAGCTTTTAGAAGAACTATAGAGTAAAATTTAAGAAACTTTAACTACTACGGCAAAGCTTCAAAGAGCTTTAAAAGCTGTGTGTCGAATTTGAGCATTCAAGGCCTGATAGTCTTCAGTGAGCTTAAATGAGCAAAAGCTTTGAGAAGAATGGGTTGAATATGTATGTATGCATATGGGATTTAACATTTAAGATGATCACGCAAACTTACAAAACTAAGTTAAAGCTTTATTGTGTTTGAAAAGCTTTAATAAATTCAAACATTTTTAAGAACAAGCTGAAGTTTAGTGTTTGAATTAAGGATTACTCAATAGAGATTATAAATTAATTTGTATTTATATTGACAAAGCTTTAATGCACTTCAAGAGATTTTAATCAAAAAAAGTGAAATAAATAAATAAGTAAAATTATAATAAAATTTTTAAAAACCTAAGGCTTTTCCATGAAACTTTTGACATTGAATAAAACCTTCAGAACTATTAAAGTTGCTAAGCAAGCTCACACTGTTGTAATATACGAAAAGCTCATTAAAGCTTTAGCTTGCTTTAAAAGTAAAATAGAACAGAACAGATAAATAAATCACAAGCCTTAATAACAAATTGCTTATTCGGTAGTGAGTCTAATAGAAAGTTCTCTATCTCACCAATTGAAGTAATATAAATTTCTGGATTAATCCAAGGCGTAAAGCAAATGCTAACACATAATAATCTGCGATTGCAGTGAACACGAGCAGTTTGCGTGCCCTCAACCAGCTGAGTACACTGGAAATACGTGGTTCGGGCACCACCACGCTGAACATCGATGAGCCGCTAGAGTTTCTGCAGAATGCCAACTTCGAGCAGGTCACGTTGCAGGCGAGCGAACGACTGGAGCGTCCGCAGCACTCAAAGCTGCCCAGCGATGATTATGAGTACAAGCCTCCCAGCGATGTGGCTGGCAACGAGGCCACGCCCAAATATCAATTGCAATTCGAAGCCGATGCTGCCGTAGAGATCATGAGCTATGAACAGCATGTGGAGCGACTGAAGCAGACGCGCATGCCCAGCTTCTGTGGCTGGACACAGCTGGCGGTGTTGCGCATACACAATTGCCAGCTGAGCGAGCTACACTGGCAAATGTTCGATGGACTCACAGAGTTGCATCACTTGAGTCTCGAACGCAACGGCATCGAGGAGTTGCAACCGTTTGCCTTTAGCGGCGCGCCGCATTTGAAAAGCCTCTCGCTGGCACACAATACAGTCGCACGTCTTTATTACTTGGGTCTAGCCGGCCTGTTGGAGCTCGAGACACTCAATCTGGCCGACAATCATTTGGAGCGTTTGAGCGAGTCGAGTTTTCCGCCGCTGCCACGCCTGCTAAAAGCTGATTTGAGAGACAATCCCATTATGTACATATTGCCGGCCACGTTCTGGGTCATGAACGATACGCGTGAACTGCTGCTGGGCAGTGAGTTGGCCGCACTGGAGCTGCGCAGCTGGAACAGCTATGGTCAGTTCGATTCGCTGCACAAATTGCGCAAGTTGAGTCTGAGCAATGTGACAATAGCCAACTTGGAGCAGGGCGTCTTTAAGGTAAAGCAAAAACAAGTAAGAGTGCTCTAGTCGAGACTGCTCGACTAAGAGATACCCTGAACTTTGCGCTTCTTTTATATATATACAGTCGAGTCCCGATAATTCGAAATGGCAAGGGGATCAGTTTTTTTTTTATTTACACAGAAATTCAATTTATCGAGACTCGACTGTAACGAATTTTTTTTCAAGGGGATAGAATTTTTTTTGATTTATCGTGATTTTCGATTTAGCGGGGTACAAATTATCGAGACTCGACTGTATATGAATACATATAAACAACACATACACACACACACACACACATATACAACCGCACGCACAAGCACTTGCTCTGCTACTGCGCAGTTTACGCAGCGACTGAAATAACCTTTTTGTTGAATAAGTTTTTTTCTAGACAGACTTTCGTTATTAAACTTTAAAAGCGTCATAATGATATGCATATGTATGTATTTGTCAATGCACAAATCTCTAGTAGCTGAAATACGTTTTTTTCAAATTTGGGGGGAAGGGGGCGTGGCATCTAAAATCCAAAAATTACAAAGTGTTTGCATTCATTACACGGATATACACAGTAAATCTGAAATCTGTAGCTAAAACAATATTCAAGTTACGCTTAAAAAACGAAGAAAAATTATCGATTTTCATCGATAATAAGGCAATGGGATGAGTTATCGAAAAAAAATGATAAACTCGTACTGCGTAGGGTATACACGAGTATTCATTACAAATTTCAGATCTCTAGCTTTTGTGGTTTACGAGATCGCTGCGTTTACACGGACGGACGGACAGACGGACATGGCTATATGCCTGTTACATACATTTTCACTAAAACATTATACCCCGATTTCCCATTTTCAATGGGGTATAAAAAGGTGGAAAACAGAGCATCAAATAGTCGTTATACATTCAATCTTCTCTCTGCAGGGTCTTCATGCACTGGAGCAACTAACACTTCGTGGCAGCATTGGCAGCGTGCAATTCGATGCATTCGCTGGCATGGAGCAGCTGCGTGAGTTGGACCTCAGCCATTGCGGCATTGTGGAGCTATCGATGGATGCGCTGCTGGGCGTGAAGCGGCTAGAGTTGCTCAATTTGGCGCACAACAATTTGACGCTTGTGCCAAATGGCCTGTTGGACGATCAGCTGCAGCTGGAGGTGGTGCAGCTGCAGGGCAATCAGCTGCGCACGCTGCCCACCACCTTCTTTCAGCAGCCGCGTCTGCGTGTCGCACGCCTCGATCAAAATCCCTGGCAGTGTGACTGCGACATGAGCAACTGGCTGCCAAGGCTGACGAATGTGATGCGCGGCCCTAGTGTCCTGAGTTGTGTGCGGGACATCAATGGCGAGCCGATGCTCTGCCGGCATGTGGTCAGCTATGAGACGGACAAGAAACTGGTGCCACGTTGTGCCAACTATAATGGACGCAGCGTCTACTATGTGCTGCGCAGGCAACTGCATTGTGGTGCCCTGCCCATACTGGCGCCCTCAAGGGGCAACAGCACGCGTGGCCTGCCCCATTGGCGTAAATTGGAGCTGCAGCAGCAACACAAACTGGGCTCCAAGGAGAAGCAGCATCCGCACAAGAAACAACGTAAAGCACATTTAGCGCAAAGAAACAATTTGGAGCACATATTGAAAGAGCAGCAGAAGCAACAGAACGAGGCAGCCTCGTCTCAAGCCGATGACCAGCAAATCTCCAATGAGATTTAATAACAACAAACACCCATACACACACACACACACACTCGCTCTTAGTTTAGCTTTAAGTTGAATTTCAATAATTATGAATGTTTAATGCGCAAACAAAAACTAATTAGATTTAATAAAATAAATGATTAAGACGAGACGATTGCGCGATCACAGCTCAACTTTAAATGTTGCCAGGAAATATGTTTATCTCGAGCTGAACATTACGCGATGCAATCAGGAAAGTATTAAAGTAGAGCTTAAAGCTTTGTAGACATACAACTACAGCTCTTGTCTGGATGCAATTCTAAATCCAGGCAAGAGCTATAGTCCAATAAGCATGCCTATAGGATTCACTATATATACAAGTTTGACTGGAGACTGGATTGCTTATCTATTGGCACTATAGATTAGCTTATAATTAAACAGCTTTGACTGTATATCTTAAAAAAACAAAACAGTTTTTTACACAGGAAGTAAAAATGCTGCAGTCGAGCGCTACCGACTGCATAATACTCATTCAAGGTCTCAACTCTGCCAACTTTGGATGATATGGTTTTTTGCCGATTTGCCACGAAGCATATATATAAATATATATAAATATATATGGACAGCAGAATTGTATGAAAACATAATACAGTCGAGTCTCGATAATTTGTACCCCGCTAAATCGAAAATCGCGATAAATCGAAAAAAAATTCTATCCCCTTGATGGGGATATCTATATGATAGAAATCTCGATAATTTGAATTTCTATGTAAATCGAAAAAAACGGATCTCCTTGCCATTTCGAATTATCGGGACTCGACTGTATTTTCAAAACAATTGAAAACGCGTATTAAAATTTGCATATATATTTTAATATTTATATATATTGTTTTACAAATTGTTTTTAAAATATTATTAAAACAAGTAGGAAAACTTTAGTCGGTGGTTCCCGACTAGGAGATCCCCTGAGCCCCGTCCGATCTGCGTTTTAAAATACAATATACTCAATCATGTATTTTTTAAAGCATGAAAAATTTAAGCTTTTAAAATTAAATTAAGTAAAAAAAAATTTTTTTTTTTGTCGGTGTCAACAGGTAACTTAGTCATTAAATTTACAATTTCTAACTGAAAAAACTGTAAGAGGTATAGTTTTGCCCATTTGTCAACCCTTAGAAGGAGTCTAGAGTAGAGTAGAGTAGAGTAGAGTAGAGTAGAGTAGAGTAGAGACTGTCAAATTTGGTGGCTAAGGCTTCAAAACTTTGGAAATTACAGGGTATTTTGTGTATATAATGCATCCCCAATAATCGAATTTTCAAGTTTCTCTCTCGAAAACTTTAGAAAATAGAGATTTTTTCCATTTGGCAAGAATCCTATGGGCGTAGAAACATAAACTATATATTTCTGATCTTGTGTTGTTATTGCGAATATATCTTATCAAATTTCAAATCTCTAGCACTTTAAATAATAACGTTTCTGATTTACCAGATATATCGTGAAACTTTCCACGCCTCCAAGAGGCATAGATATATTATTTAGTGGGCGTATCGGGAAAATCTTAACATTTTCTAAGACGAGTATATATTCCAAATTTCAAGTCTCTAGCTTTAATAGCGGCGAAAGGGGTTGCGTTCAGACGGACAGACGGACGGACAGCAAGGCGGACATTGCACAAAACCGATATACTCTTTTACTTCCAGAATACAAAAACTAATTTTAGAATAGTTTTTTGTCATAAAAAGATATGATACAGATTTTCGAATTTAATTAGATTTTGGCTTATATGAATGAAACATAACTAGTTAGACTCATAAATATTAAGCTCGAGCAATACAATTTACAAAGCCTTTGAGTTTTCACACATATACTTTATTTTTAGGCAATCATTCCTATCGCAGCCATATGATATTGTAGTCAAACTGAAGAAGAAACTTCCCACAAATAGCCCAACTAACTAATATCAAAATTGATCAAGTTATGTTTCGAACTAAAAAAGTTCTTCATACAAGAGCTAAATCTTTCTCTGGTTCATTCTTCGTTCATATGACATATAAATATATGACTGTATAATTGCATTTGCTACTATAAAACGATGTTTATAAATAATTTATATATTTGTAAAGAATATAGTGAAATTTATTTTAAATATTTTCAGTAGCAAAAAAGTTTTTCATATAGGAAGTAAATATTTTGCCTAAGGAATGACATGGCAAATGAATGATATATTATAGTATGTCAAAGTTGATTAATATGTCATTGGCATTATGAAACTATAAAATGCAATTTAGAAAGATTTCTACACTTCTTCATACAAGACATTAATATGCTTAATTTAAGATGGAGTGAAATAGATAGATATAAATCCAGATACGATTCGATTGATTTCAAGCAGAAATAAAAATATTTTTAAATAATAAAAATATCTTCAACTATGCATTAAAGATTGCATGATAAAATTACAATTATTATTTTAATATAAAATATATTAATATTAATATAATTATAATTATTAATATAATATAATCTGACAATATCACAATATATAAAGAGAATATAATATAGAAAATATTATTTAAATATAAGTTTTCCTACTAACTCTAGTAACTGGCTTGATTTCAGTGTTTCTTCCTAACTTTTATAAATTAACTTAAACTCTCACTTACCTCTAAGCATGGTTGCGCAGCTGCCTTTGAAAACACTACGCAGACCGCCCTCCTTATACAGTTTGCCAGCACAATCGATCATGCCGGTGTATTTCTTTTCGCCGCCTGGGCCAGTGCCCTGGGTTTGCAACAGCACCTTGATGCGTTCACCGGGCGCCATGATGAACGTGGAGAAGAGGCCAGAGAACGAGCCGGCGACAAAGATTTGCGGATAGGTTAGCTTAGAGTCCTCACCGCGCTGCTGCAATCGCTTGCCCAGTGCATAGCCAGCAAAGCACATTGCAAAGATGGGTGCCACGCCCGTGAGCGGTGCCGACATGCCCTTGTACAGGCCACGAACGCCTTCGTTGCGTATGGTCTTGGTGGCACAGTCTAAGGTGCCGCTATACAAGGGCTTCTCGCCAGGCGCTGGCCGTGGCATTGTTTGCAAACGTACCTAGGCAATAGAGCATAGATCTGGAGTTAGTTAACTGCCAATTCGTAGCAGCGTCAACTCACCTTAATTGTGTCGAGCGGATGGCCAGAGAGAACATTGCATATGCCGCCAAAGCCGCCAGTGATGAATGATTTAAGCGGATTAGCTTTGCGTTCCGCAGGCGCATTTTCAATCTTCTCAATAGTTGCCATGGCTTATGTATTTATGAGTCTGTAAATATAAAGTGTTATATTAGATTTGAGTTATCCAGAGCGTAAATTTGGTTAAAATACAATAACGGCATAGATTATAATAAGTGTAATTAGGTATATAAGCCAATCAGACATGGGCACGTGTTATCTTTGGACTAAACTTATTCAAACAAGTAAGAAAACTTCAAGTCTCTAGCTCTTATAGGTTCTGAGATCGACGCGTTCACACATACGGACGGACGGACGGACGGACGGACAGACGGACATGGCTATATCGACTCAGTTTGTCAACCTGATCAAGCATATATATACTTTATGGGGTCTGCCACGCGTCCTTCTGCCTGTTACATACATTTGAAATTTCAACAAAACCATTATACCCTGATTTTTCATTTTCAATGTAAAAACTAACAAAATGTCAGAGTTCATCTATATTATTATATGTATACTAGCTTTTAGTGCAGCTAATCCATATAAAGGTAAATATATCTGAATGTCTATGAGCTCACATAGCTGCGATATACATAAAGGCTATCACATACATACATATATGAACTCAACTAGATGCCGACCCGTACGTAAGCATATTCATACATATTTCAATATTTCGTAAAGGGTTAACTGGAATTTGCACTCTGGCTGCAATCAAATTGCTTAATCTCTGCTGGTCATTGTACTAAAGCTGATAAGGATTAGAGCAAATTAATGTGCGAGTCCCACAAATGTAATGCCAACAGCTTAAAACTGACTGCAATGAGGATTATTAAATCCTGTCTCCACATACCTGATCAGATATACAAAGAATTATATGCTCACAAAAATATCGTCGTGGCGGCAGTGAGTGCGAGCGAGCGCGAATGTGTTAGGCGCAGCAGAACCTGTTGCGGGCAGCACGACAAGATGTCGACTGTTTTGACTTGGAGAACGGCGCCTGTGAAGGTGATTGGTTATGTTATCAACATGACATTTCTGGGAGCGCGAGACATTGTGATATGGTTACGTACCTAGGAGAATTAGAATTTGCTTAACTAAAGCAGCATTGCCGGCACCGAGGTTCAAAGTCCGCTATCGTTGGCTGTTTGAACCACAATCGCATCTATTTTTGTTGTCTAAGCATCGGCGACCTTTTCTATTGTAGACAATTTCTGTCTAATCGCTGCATGGAATTTGTTTACTTTCAAATCATTAAAAGCTCTGTTTATTTTTTTGAATTTACCCAAATCTCGCTGCTTTCTAATTTTGTTTTCTGTAATTAAAGCTAGAGATGTGCAAACCTAAAGCGACACGGCCAAATAAATGTGTGAAAAAGCGTACGTCAAAAAATTGTCTCCACTTAACAATTCAACTAAACGTCAAAAAGTAATTTAAAAAGCATGTTTAGCAATGTCTTTCTACCTAAGAATCGATAAATGTATTTAATTAGTTTTAATTAAATATTATATTTTGACGAGCACTGTTATAAGCACGACCCATGAAAAGCACGAACCTGTTTCATCTCTATTCTGTGCTCTCAACAAGGGCTGCCAACTCGTGTTTATATTAATAAGTATTTACACAGCTGTTAGCACCTGCCCGGCAATTCAAAAAATGAAAATCTATATGTAGTCTATCAAAATCTATACATTTAATTACATAATTCGTAAACTTATACAATAGTAAAATATATAGCGTCTGTGCGGCCAACAGCTGTTAGACCCTTAATCTAAAATGTTAACAAATCATTGGCCAGCTCAACTCCAATAAATACCGCAGCGGTGGAGGGGAAGGCACGTATCAATATGGGCAGGACACCGCGATACAATGCCTTGGGTCCCTCTGTGGCCATCAGTTCTTTGAAAACGCTGCGTATGCCATGCTGATATGTGCCCTCGGGCGCTACATCAAACAATGAGAGTTAGTATAGTGTCTAAATGATAAATGCTCGTGATTAACTAACCAGATTGCAATCGACTCTTAAGTACATCAAATGGCACAGCCAATGACCAAAAGGCAATGCCAGCCATGCCGCCAGCAAAGATGGTCGATGTGGGTGTTATGCTGCCCGCCTTTGAGTGCCGCCTGGCCAAGTCCTGCAGGCCCTCATAAACAACAAAATAGACGCCAGTTGGTGAGTCTGTGAGGAATGAGGGTATCAATATATATATATATAAATCACTTCATACACTCACCTCGCAGCACGCAGGCACAGGTGCCTTTGAAGAGGCTACGTATGCCACCTTGTCTATAAAGCTTGAGCGCCGTATCCATTAGGCCATTGTACATGGTTGGCCCAGTCACCGGCTGTGTTTGCAGCAATACCTTAATCCGATCGGATGGCACCGTCACCAGAGCGGAGCAAATGCCCGCACCCACGCCGGCCATAAAAATTTGTGAATAGGTCAGCTTAACGTGCTCATCGGTTTGAAAGAGCCGCTTGCCAGCCGCATAGACAGCAAAGTCCACAGCATAAATGGGCGTGACACCCACTAAAGGTGCCGAAATGCCTCTATAGAAGCCACGAACACCTTCATGACTAAACGTCTTCACAGCACAATCGATGATGCCTTTGTATTTGGGCGGCTGCCCAGCCACTGGAAGCGGCATTGTTTGCAGTCGCACCTAAATGTAAACAAATATTTAAAAAAAAACTATTACATTTTCTATAACAAACTCACCTTAATCGTATCCAGCGGATAACCTGTTAGCACACTGCATATGCCACCAAAGCCGCCAGCTATGAAGGACTTAACGGGATTCGCTTTGGGATCGTCTGTCGGCACTGCCATGACGCACTACAACTATTTACGTAAACGCAGCCAAAATATCGTCAGCCAGTCTTGAGATGATTACTGAGTAATTGATACATGCACGTGTGGTGAGTGTTGTTTGGGTTATGTTATCAGTGAATTGGGCTGCTGCTGCTGCTGCTTACTAATGCTAATCGAATTGTGGATTTCTTTAGCGAGCTCAATTTCCATTGCGAAGTCACAGTCACAGCAGCACATCCAGTCTTATCAACTAAAACCATATGTCCAATGGCAAACATTTACATTCTGCTCAACTGTTAATTAACAGTGGGTATCTATCTTATACTGTTACAATAATTTACTCATTTTGTCAGTGTTGTGTAATGCCTGAAATTTCTGAGCTGCATTAATCCAATCGGTTAACGTGTGTTGGCGGTTATGTCTTTTTGAGACAGGCGCGACACGTCCCAAAGCGAATTCGTCGTGTGTGACTGGTTTATGTCTACATATTTTAAAAACAACAACAATTTTGATATACTTTTAAAGTACAATACAAATTAGGCATACATTTATTTTGCTTTTTAGTTTGGAATTTTCTTTGAAGATTATCTTTCCATAGGGCATTTGTATAATTTGTATATAAAGTTGAAAGTTTTAAATCCATCACTCATAACTTAGCTTAACAACTTTAATTGATACACCATCCGTGTTTCTGCCTGTTTATATTTTATTGTATGACATTTAAAAAATTCATTTGCAAATCGTTCGATATTCTGCTTATGCTTATCGATAACTCTACAAAATATCGACACTCACAGCGATTTTCTTTGTTTACTAACCTTAATACTTAAAATAAACGAAAAAAATACGCATAAAAACATAAAAACATTAAAAAATTTTGTTAATGTAGTTATGCATTTATAATTAATTAACTCAACTCAATTTGATTGCTATCAAACCTATCGAGTGTGCCAGAGCAGGGCTGCCAGAGTGAGCTAAAAATTGTTGCGTATGCGTGTGCAAAGCATATGCATAGCATATTTTATTGTTTAAAACAATCGTTTTGTGCAAAAAGTTGTGCAAAAACATATGTAGAACTTATGTCTGATACAAGTGCTCTGGAATTATGTATCAGTTGTAGTGCGAGCTGCAGTAGCAGGCGCAAAAGAAGAAAGTGAAGCAGCTACAACAACAACAGCAGCAGCAGCAACAACAACAACAGCAACAACAACAAAAAACAGCAGCAACAAATTTTGTAAAAGCGAAAAAGTAAAATATACATACATATATTTGTACACAATCAAACGCACACGCAACGTGCTCGCCCAACAGCCCCATAATAAATTCAAGGAACAAGAAAAAAAAGCGTTTGCAATGTCCAATGGTGACGATGTGCTAGACAACTGGGAAGAAATTGACGAGGCAGGCGTGAGTATTGAATGACATTACAACTACAAACAGCAACAACATCAAAACAGCAACAACAAACTCGTCGAAAATGCTCTCTCGAATCTCTTATAGCTTTGCATGACGCTGCAAACGAAACTGCAAACCGCCAACGACGACGACGAGGACGACG
Source organism: Drosophila leonis (assembly GCA_035045365.1). NCBI lineage: Eukaryota > Metazoa > Arthropoda > Insecta > Diptera > Drosophilidae > Drosophila > Drosophila leonis. The sequence continues at coordinate 8,146,322 of JAWNPC010000202.1, read as the reverse complement.
ACAACATCATCATCAGTAGTAGCAAATTTAAGCCCGCCTCAACAGCAGCAGCCTCTAGCAAAATGAAATTACTTCAACGGCCACAGAGCCTGCAGGAGAGCAGCAGCAGCAGCAGCGGCGGCGGCAGCAAACAAATCATAATTGCCAAGAAGCCAATGTCGGCGACCTCATTGGATGACGAATCGAGCGCGTCGCCCGTTATGATGGTGCTGCACAAGTCGAGCAGCGAGTATGATGCAGCCAATTATGCCACGCCCATTAGCAATCAAACGGTCAAAATACTGCGACGACCCGCACAGGCCGAAGAGCGGCGCGATACTAATGGCATGCGACCCAAGCAGCCCATCAAAACGCTGCAGCAACGTGAACAGGAATACGCACAGGCACGTCTCCGCATACTCGGAAGCGCCAAGAATCCAGAGGACGATAAACCGTTAGTATTTGTATTAAATACCCCAATGTGGCCTTGATACTGTCAGCTCTTATTTGCAGATATTTTATAAGAAATCTGTTTAGTTTGTTGCTTTGATGCTCTTGATTGAGTCATACCATTCGAGTAGCTGCTGAAGCTCTACTACAAGAGAGCTCTGAGGCCATATTGTATATAGGCAACAGATTAGCAGATAGAGTTCTATATATGCCTATATTCCTATCGGCGCATTCTATTACATCAGCAATTTTAAGTTGATTTTGATAACCAAGATAAAGATATCCTCTAGCTGCCATAGAAGCAATTGAATGATTTAGTAAACCTTCAAAAGAATTCCTGCTATGAGTGCTATTTGCTACTTGATCTATACTTAGCCTAAACTCTTAATCTTTTGAGCATTCTTCAACTAATATGTGATCTCTTTTATAATGCAGTGCTGCGGCCGCAACGCTCGTGGTGCTATCAACGCAAGTGCAGCCGGAGGTGACGACTGCGCCCGCATTCAACTTCAATAACAACAACAATAATAACAACAGTGGCATTCAGTCAGTTAGTAATGCACCTGGCATGCATCGCTCCACATCAGCGCCAAAGATGTCCCAAACGGCGCACATTTACAACAACTACAACAATTACTATCAGCCGCCGCCGCCGCCCCCAAATACAGCTGCCATGGGCTATTTCTATCAGCAGACACCGTCAATGCATCAGCCACATCAACAGCAACAGCAGCAGCATCAGCAGCAAACGTCGCCCCAATCGCTGGCGCATTACAATCAACGCCTGTCGCAGTATATGACAGGCGCCACTGTGACAGCAGCAGCAGCTGCAACGGCCAATCCTCAGCAGAGTTGGTCTCCGGTTGTCGGCGGCAGCGTTTCGGCGGCGCTGTTGCGGCAACAATCATTGCATACGCCATCGTTGCAACAGCATCAGGCACAGCCAGCGCCACCCCAATATGCACATCCCTACAATGATAATGTCTTACGGCTGCCACGTGGTCCGTGCCCCAACGGCACAATCGGATTTCAGATGCGTCGGTAACAGGCGGCCGAATGGATGCAACAGAATTATCTATTATTTCAATTATCCCATGCCAATTGAACGCATGCATTCAAAATTGTCATTTCTGAGATTGCATTAAGTAATTTGTTTTGCTTTATATACATTTATATTTATTCATATTCTTTTACAATGTGGCACATTGGAACGCTGCAATCAACGAACTATGTAAACAAATTTATGACGGAGTTTGGTAGTTATCTTGTAAATTTACAAACAAAAACAACAACAACAACAAAATAGAACATTACAATTTTTTAATGCCTACTAATAATAATAACAAACAAAACAAAAACAAAAATATAAAAAAAAAAACCGAAAGAAAAATACAGATTTTACAAAACGAGAAAATGTTACTTGATTGTGATTCAATTTGAATTCGAATATTCGTTTATATTTGTACAAATATAATAAATTATTATATTAAAGATCTGGTAAGTAATGTTAGATAATATATTGACTATCATATTATTGTGAGACTTATTTAAAATATAATATAAATAAACATATTGTATTATAGATCAGGTAAGTATTATGAAAGAGTTGGTTGAAATTGAAAATCTTAATATGTATAATAATAATACAAAAAAAGAGTTTTCTATATGCAGCTGTGTTCATAAAAATAGTAGTGCGACTAGCGTTGGACAAGAATATATTTAAATATTTATAAAATATTTAAAATATATATGTATATTTATAAAATATTTAAAATATATATATTTATAAAATATATGTATTTATAAAATATTTAAAATATATATATGTATGTATACAGCTCTGTTCATAAAAATAGTAGTGCAAATAAAATGTTGCGTAGCAAAAGTTTGTGATAAACCTCATATTTATTAATAATACTGTTAATCTAAATACTCAAATTGTTTTCAAAATATTATGTTTATCACGAAGTTTTGCTGTTCAACATTTCAGTCGCGCTACTATTTTTATGAACAGCTGTAAATGTTATATTATAGCAATTTTTATCAGGTATTTTGCTTGCGTATATTGAAAATTGTAGTCTTCAAACACTTACTTAAAAGATGATAAAAGAAAAACGTATTTACAAAATATCTGGGCTCCTAAATTTATTTGAAAATATTTCAAAAATTATTAGAACTCAAAATTGAAATCATAGTAACAAATATACAAACACATATTTAAAAGAATATATTTATTAAATTTTTAAGAGAAGCATGAATCTAAGTTAAAAATCTAGAAACTCAAAGATCTTAAAAGCCCAAATAAAAATTGTTTTCTTTGTTTACAAATTTTTAGAATTTAATTTTTTCCTTTGTATTTTTTCCAATTGGAACTTTTAAGTCGTGCATCACGAAATTCCTTTGTAGTTAATATATCAAAAAATGTAATTTTAGGTATGAACAAATTGACAAAAAATAAAAACATGTGTACACATTTATATGGTACACACACGATCAATATTGAAAATAAGAATTTTTTTGTATTATTTTTTGAATTCAGTGCAATGATCTCAGATTATATGAATTTATTTCCGTAACTGATACAGGGCTATAAATTTGGCCAGACAACAAGAAGCAAATCGTTTGATCGCAGCTTAAATATGAATTTAATTTTTTATTAAATACTTAAACAACATTATCAAGTTTAATGGAATTTCACACTTTTGGCCAGTTCCTTATAATTAGAAATTTATTAAAAATAAAGTGTAGTAAAATGTGTTTTAAAAGCTGTGCTGATTGCTGCAACTGCACTTACCCCCACGGCCTGTACGGTTAAGGCCCCCCAAAAGGTTATCGTTGTGTTTTTGTTATTTTCCAAACGGTTTCTTCTTCGACAATAACAAAAACAAGAGAGTGCATTGCAGTTAGTGAGCGATGGCAACGACTGACTTCCAGTCAGTTTCTTATCAGCGCGCAGCAACGTGAAATATGAGGTGAGTGAGTGAGTGAGAGCGCGAGAGAGAGAGAGGGAGAGTAAAAAACATAATCAACTGGCGTCGCGACGAATTCGCGTTGCGGATCAACTTACCTAGGCCTGTCCTACTATTTTCGCTTTTTATTTTTGCCTACACATTAAGTATTTATTGCAATCCAGTTTCAGTTGAAAACGCGGCGTCGTGCGGTGCGGTTTATTATTAGCAAAGAACGGCGAAAGCAGCATAAGAAGCATAGCTGAAAAGAGATTGGAGCAAAAGCCACGCTCTTTTTAACACTCTCTCGCTCAATTCGCTCTTTGTGTGTCGTGCGTGCCAAAAATCGCTACTGATCGGAACACGTGGGCACGCGGCAAGCGGTAGACAGAACAAAAAACAAAAAAAAAAACAACGAAAACAATTTAATAACATTTCGCGTGATTAAAACGTGCACAGTTTTTGTTACTGATTGCTATTCTTGTACTTCATTTGATATTAGCAAAGAGCGAAAATGTCAAATCGCGTGCTGGTCATCGGTAGTGGTGGGCGTGAGCACGCCATCTGTTGGAAGCTCCAGCAGTCGCCGCTAGTGTCGCAGATCTATGCGCTGCCGGGCAGCTTTGGCATTGGGCAGCTGGGCGCAAAGTGCCAGAATCTTGACGCCGACGCACTGGATGCGAAGGATTTTGAGGTGAGTGCAGCGTACGCTGCGGAGGTTCGTCGTAGTTTTGCTTTGCGCAGTGCAGCCGCGCACTGTGCTCACTGTGCTCACTGTGTTCACTGTCCTTCACTTAACCTTCGAGCCGGGCTTAAAGTTACACTGCTGTGTCGCGGCGGATGCTGCAACAGCGATGCGCTGCAAATTTATCAGCATTTTATTGCTATTTGCCTGCTTTTGACATTTTCTTTTATGGTACTCAGTTAATTTGGTTTTAATGTTAAACGGGGCTCGTAAACGGAACCAATCAAAGCCGTAACAGTGGCCAATCTTTGCATTCTCTAACTGTATGCATGTATTTACATATGTGTGGCTGTGTGCGTGTGTGTGTGTGTGTGCGTGTGTGTGTGTGTGTGTCTGTGCGTGCGACAGTCTGCCTATAAATATTTAACCCTTAAGCGGCACAGTGTGCTAAATCGCACATTTTTAGCTTAACCTTGAGGCGTTTGAGATTTTAAAGTTTTTCTTTAATGAAATTTAGTTAAATATGGAAATATTATAAGAAGGTTAGTTTTTAATTGATTAATTTATATTTAAGCTTAAATATGGTATATTAAAATGAAGAATTATAAAAATTAAGAGTAGAAAAAAAATATTTTATAAAAAATTGAAAAAATATTTAAATAAAAAAATAAAATGATATTTTTTTAATATTATTTTTATATATTAAATATTTTCAATTTTTCTAAAATTATTTATATGATTTTTCTTAATGTTTACTTTTTTATATAATTTTTAAATTGTTTTCTTTTATCTTATATTATATTTGAACTTAAATATGAATTAATTTTATGTTTTAATTTCAATGTTGCCTTAAATTAATGCAATTTGTATATTTCCGCAGCTATATTTTATATAACAGATATTAGAAACATACAAATTGGGATATATCTTATAATTAAATTTGTTTTTATAAAAACTTGGCTTTCTTGCCAGAATCTATGCTTAAATACGACATTTGTAATTATCAGCAAATGTCTGTTTCCTGCATAGTGTAAGAAAAATTCTTACTTACGTCATGGAAAGTATTTCTTTATTTTCTTTTCTTTTTAAATATATATAAATACATGTTTTATTGATTCATTTCTTGATAGCTTAATATATAATAAACAACACAGTATTACATTTTGCCTATCAATTCGCGATCTGTTTCTAAAGGCAAACTAATAAATTAATTATAGTAAATACCTCAGTATTTAATATAAATGAATCGAATCATCTGGAAATTAAAAGAAATATTATGCTAGAATAGATTTTTAAAATAAAAAATAGATAATATAAAATAATATAAAATAAAAATAAAAAAACTTCAATAACTCAGTATTTAATATAAATGAATCCTCTGGAAATTAAATAAAATATGCTAAAATAAAATTTTAAAATCAAAATAAATAAGCAAAATAAAAATATTTTAAAAAAAAATACAATAACTCAGTATTTAATATAAATTAATCGAATCATCTGGAAATTAAATGAAATATTATGCTAAAATAAATTTTTTAAATCAAACTAAATAAAAAAATTAAAAATATATTTAAAAAATAAATAAATAAAATAAGAAAATAAAATAAAAATAAAAAATAAAATAAGAATATAAAATAAAATAAGATTTGTAAGTACATATCATATTATACTCTATACAGAAATAGAGTATATAGGGCTTTGATGCGTCCTGAAATATGGAATATATACAAGGTGCAATTCAAAAGTTCCAGGACTTTATAAAAAAAATAAAAAATAGATTTTCTTTGGCAAAAATTTTATTGGTCGCCTTCGAAATAGTCCCCTTCGGACTGAATACAACGATTTGCACGATCAAGAAGATTATCAAATGACTTTTTCAGGTCATCCTTCGGTATGGCGTTGAGTATGGCGGTCGAAGCCTTTTGAATAGCATCAATGTCAGCATACCGTTTTCCTTTCATTGCCAAATGAAGTTTTCCGAACAAGTAGAAGTCGCGAAAACGTTTAAACCACTCGTGAATGCGGCTACGGGATAGACAATCGTCGCCATAAACTTTTTTCATCATTTGATGAGTTTCGGTAAATGTTTTACCAAGTTTAAAACAAAACTTGATGTTCGCTCTTTGTTCGACGGACACAACAAAAGTACTGTCACTTTTAGCGCGATATCTCGGCTTCTATACGTCCGAATGAAAATTTGACACAACATGACAGAGAAATAGACAATCAAACGATAAAAAATTAGAATTAAATTAGAAAACGCGAAATTTAAAAAGTCCTGGAACTTTTGAATTGCACCTTGTAGATATGTATGTATCCGAGTATATCCGTGTACATCTACGTCCCTTAAAAAATGCGAAGAGATGGGCAACAGATAAGGTTTTATCATATTAATCTTTGCTCCCACAATTTTAAAGATTAAATCTTTAAATTTCATAGCTAAATGGAGTCAGCAAAAAGCATTTATATATATATATATATATATATATATATATATATAGCCTAAATTGTAAGATCAATAAACCCATTAATCTATAAGTCTCGACTCTAACTCTTGCATTCGGATTGCAATTTGTTCGCCTATTCTACTAATTTAATATCTTTTTTTTCTATCCATTTGAAATCTCGCTTTCAATTCGGCCATAAATTCCGTTACCTATTAGCGGATCCATTTATAATGTCCCTCTGCGCATTAGCGTCTGCTCGCTTGGCGCCTAAGACTGACTTCGGAATATAAACAATTTCATTTGTTTCATATTTCTTTTTGTATATTTTATTTTTATTTTTTTGTCTTAACACTTCTATTAATTAATTGTTTAGATCAAATTCACAGTTTGCGTTTGGCTTGTCTGCTTGTTGCCATTTTCCCTGCCCGCCCCGAACCCGTCCCATTCCATCAGCCATTCTCACTTGCTCGCCCTCAGCGTTGCGTGGGTGGCGCATGTGTCAGATGCACCACTTTGGGCGTAATGCTGGGTCGAGTGCGCGGCGTGGTTGGCTCCTCTATGTTGCGCTCGTACACCTTAAAGGCCTCCGCATCGTGAGCCACAGTCTTCAGCTCGCCCGTATAGTAATCCCTGATCTGATAGGGATGTGTGCGTATATAGGCCAAGGCGCGCAATATATAGTCGGGCACCTTGGGTATATGATCACCAATGGGATAATAGCCCTTCTCATCGGCCACATAGCTAATGCTAATGGGTGTGCCCTCAGGTGAGATATAACTCGAACCGCCCTGCACGGCAATGCCGCCCAGTCCGGACTGTTGACCCGTAATGCCATTGGATGTCTCATAGGCATAGCGATAGCTGCCATCCGTATCCACATTCAGTTCATTGTGCAGGGTATGCGTATTGCGATCCGAATCGGGTATATATGCAGCCTGGATCACGGCTACCACGCACACAAGTTGCATCTATAAAAAATGCACACATTTTGATTAATTGAAATTCAATTGGATTTTGGAGTTGAAATATCTTACAAGCAAATTGAGCTGCATTTTTTGGCACATTTTTGTATTGAAAAAAAATTACTTAATTAATAATTTTTAAAAATTTTTTTTGGATAAACTCGAAATCTCGTCGCGGTTGTTCGTTCTAGCGCTTTAAATCAACGACTGTTTGGCTGCTTTTGGCATGCTTTCGTTTTTATATCCAATTCGCTTGCCATGAATTTTTGTTGTTTTTTTTTTGGGGATTGGAAACCCAGTTGCGAGAGCGAAGGCGTCGTCTGTAGCCGTCGTCTCCAGCCGCTTCGTCATATCATCATCTCAAGCGGCAGTCATAAATTAAATGATTTTATTTGGCTTAAGCTCGGCTTCATTTTCTTATTATTTTTTTTTTTTACATTTTTTTCTCTTTTTTTTTTGTTTATAATAATTATTTTATATGTGGCTGGAATTCTGCAAGTTTTGTGGGCCGGTTAAAAATCATTTATTGCTCTCCATTTCATATGCCCTATTCGAAGGTTATATAGCACTTAAAATTTGATATATTTATATATAAACATATATTAATTGTTGTTGATCTTGAACACAATTATTGCCTTGCATTCCATAATTTGTAGTTCATTTTGCAGTTTGCAAGAGAAATATTTAAGAGATCGTTGAACCGCTCGTAAATGTAGTTCGGATAAAGGTTTTTTCTGTTTTTTTTTTTTTTTTTTTTTTTTTGCTTAACGGGGCTCGTTTACGTAACTGAATTTAAGTAAGCAGATGATATCTTAACCAGTTTGTTAATATTTCTACACATATTTAAAATAGCATTGAATTCTTTTTACTTGATTATCCATTTACAGTTTGGAAGTGTTCTTAAACAATTATTTTAGCGAATTTTTTTTTTATTGATTTGTCTCCTTAAATGGTTTTTTCTAATTTATTACGATTTTAACATTTTATTTTTGGTTATACTAGCTGTATATCAATTTGTGGGCAGGACAGGGTGATAAGTTATAATCTGGTCTTAAACAAAGAAAGCTCGTAATCCTATTAAAAGAACATTGAAATGTCACTTGTATAACAGTTCAAAACTTAACTGTAAAAATTATATAGAAAGGCGATTTGAGAAATATAAATTGAAACAGAGAAGGGTTATGTGTAAGATATAATAATTTTATGTGTGAAGAAAAAAAGGAGAAAAAACAACGAGTGGGAGAGATAGATAATGAGAGACAGAGAAATAGGAAAAGAGAGAGGGATGGCAAAAAGTGTGAGAGAGAAATTAGGAAACGTAGAAAGAGGGAGAGAGAGAGTAACGTAGAAAGAGGGAGAGAGAGAGAGAAAAACGAAGAAAGTGAGAGAGAGAGAGAGAAATAGACAGTGAGAGAGAAAAAATAGGAGAAAGAGAGAGGAGGGATACCTAGACAAATAGAGATTGAGAGACCAAGATAGAGGTATTGAGAGGCAAAGAGAGCGAAATAGTGAGAGAGATCGATAGACAAAGAATGTAATAGAGAGACAAGGAGAGCAATAGACAGAGAATACAGTAAACAGATAGCAAGAGAGAAGCAAAGATAGAGAGAGATAGAAAGACAAAGAAATATAGAGCCAAAGATTAAGACAGGAAAGAGCCAGAGAGCGTAAGAAAGAGAGAGATTTAGGCAAAAAGACAGAGTAACAAAGAATGAGAGACAGGTATAGAGAATAATGCTGATGGTGTTGAAGAGAACGAGATCTTAAAAGAAACCCAAAGAATATAGAGAGGAAGAGCCAGAGAAAGTAAGCAAAAGGGCAAGAAGAGTGTGAAAGAAAGAGAGAGAGATAGAGGAAATAGCCAGAAAGAGTAAAAAATAAAGAGATTTAGGCAAAAAGAGAGAGTGACAAAGAAATATAGAGAGGAAAGAGCCAGACTTAGACAAAAACAGAGAGTGAGAAAGAAAAATAGACAGGTAGAGAGAAATATGCTGATAGTGTAGAAGAGAAAGATATCTTTAAAGTTATCCAAAGAAGGATAGCAACAAGAAAATATGTATATTCATAGAGATAAAGACACTGGGAACAAATGACAATAAAAAGTTATAAACAAAATGCCCAACAAACAAAATACTTTAACTCTCAGCTTTCATATATATATTTTTGAATTTCTTGCGCTTTATATACAAAGTTTCCAGTTTCAAGCCGAGAACTCTAAAATTCTATCTAGCTGAATTCCTGCTCTTTCCATGCTTATACCCAATCCAAGCCAACAAACCGTAACTAATCTATCACATTTGTTGGCCAAACGCTGAGTTTTGTATCCCTCATTTGCATACAGTATGCAATATAGTAAATTATGTGGAGCTCAAGAATAAAATCAGTTCTTGGCCAAGTTTGGAAAGTGGTCAGAAATTCCGAGATGTTGTTTGGGAAATGGGAATCTTGGCCGGATTGCCATAAATGGTGCCATGAAATTGCGAAATGTGAAAACGTCACAGCTTAGCAGCTGACTTGGAGCAGACGACGAGCTATGAACGTACTTGAACCCCAAATGTGGGCGGCTGGAAGGGAGGGGCAGGGGGTGGGGGGCTAGGACTAATATTAATGTGTTAAATAGTCTGGAACGCAGTTGCACTTTGTGGCTACTCCGTTTGAGACTGGCGCCAAGTCGATTAGAACTGAGACGAAGACGCAGCGCATCAGTCACGTTCATCCCAAACCGGATGAGCAGGCTCCGGGCTTTTGTCGATCTTGTTGTTTGGCAGGCATAGCTCTTAACTGAGTCAGTACATCTTTTAGTCGCTGTTGTTGCTATAATTATTATTCATTTATTTAGGTTTTTTTGGTAATAACAACATTCTCCAATGTGACAATGCACCCAGTTTAATGGCAAAACAATTAGGAAGGAATTTTCGTCGTGGCGACAAATTGTTTTCGATGCCGAACCGGCTATAATTTATTAGTTTCCAGCATTCTGGGCTTGCCCTGAATTAAGAAATCAACATTTAAAATGGTTATACCCAATGCAGGCTGTCAAAAAGGGCATGATCAATTTGTGTATACATATGTATGATTAGACAGGGGAAGAATTTGATTTTGTATATTTTCATGTTTTAAGTAGAGATATATGATGTTAAAGGAGTTAAATTTTACAATTTACTTTCCATTAAGAAAGAAGTGTAGAAGTTATTATTATACTGGGTATCTCATAGTCGGACAAACTCTAGATAAACTCTAACTGGTTCACAATACAAGTCTTTTGCATTTGTTCTTTCTTTTCATCAGCATGAAAAAAAAACCACTTAACTTATTTAGGATGAAATGTCCTGAGACCAAGAACAAAGTTTAACATGCTGCAGGGTATTTCAAGGTCAGGCATATACCACTGAAATTACCTTTAGCTCGCTTATATTCCAAATGGCTTTCTGTTTAGTGGTCCAGTAATATGTGTAAAGTTTTTGACTACAAATTTGACCTATAAAAACTAATACAGGGCATGTCATAGTCTATCACACTCTACCTATATCAATAGTGTTTACATTAACTCGGATATGTAACCTTAAACATTTACCTTATTTTAAATGAATTCTCTAAACCCTTATCTTACCATACAGGGCATCTCATAGTCTGTCATACTGCATTTAAGCACTCACTAACTTGTTTAAAAGCCCAAGTTTGCATTAGCTCAAATATAGAAACATAACTTTTTAGTACTGAAATACTTAACCCTTCAATTTAGGCTACAGGGTATGTTATAGTCGGACACATTCAAACTCTTCGTAACTTGTTTTCATCAAATATAAAAACAAAATTTATTTATAACAAAATTTTTTAATATTTGTTAACAA